>JAUPFT010000008.1:55401344-55618844 GCA_036936625.1 Parnassius smintheus behrii | reverse complement strand
TGTCGATCTTACACTCATACATTTTTCTATGTTGATATATTTAATCTATATGTAATAGTAATGGATGGAATGTAATAGTGTTGGAGATTTAGATTTGTGTGTACCATAACGACACAAAATTTTATTGAGTAGGTGTGCAGTATTGTCTATGTAGTGTTTCCTCCCCCGCACCAAGTGAAAGACTTTTTTGTTCGTAACATTAGGCGCATTACTCGTCCATCGGGTTAAATGGTCTAAGGCTCTAAGGTATGAACTTAAATTTTCCTTCTTATCTTTCCCAATCAATGAAATCAGTGTCGTAAATTTAAAATAGTACTCAAGAAAATGCACATTGTAAAAACATATTACAGTTTTAATGAATATTTTAATGATAAATTATAAATCAATTTTTATTATTTGACAATTTTCTTTATTTCTATTTACATATTTGACATTGTTAGTATTTTTCATCAAAATTTTTAAACTTTATTTACATAATATAAATGACGAATCATCAGTTGACAATATTTAATGAAATTTAATTTTTAAAACAAATGTGTAAGTATTATTGAGTCTGACATTTTATAATATAATTTATATATTGTGTACTATAAATACCACTATAAATACTGTAATTTGAATGAAATGAAAAAATGAATTAACATACGTAAACAGAATCACCTTTGACATGCTGTAATTCTAGTGAAGTAGAAATATATTTCAATATTCATTGTCTTTCTAAGTTGTCGAGGATCTAATCGTAAAAACAACCCATAAAAAAAAGTACGTGTGGCACTCGGGGACTGCCGCGGTAAAGCTGCACAGCATTTTTTATCAACTTATGCAATTATAATTATTTAGTACCCGGATGACCGAGCTTTGCTCGGTTTTTTTTTTTTTTGAAATAATATTTAGATACAAATTACATACGGATGAATAATATTTTTTGATCTTATTGACATAATAGAAAAAACTGAACTGGTTGTTTGAATAAAAAATCATGAGTGCAATTAGTTTGATTAAAATTTTCGTATTTTTAAAAAATACTAAAAAAAGGCTCGAAGTAATAGATTTTCTCACAAAAGAAGGTAACTTGAAAAGAAAGGAAAAAAATCGGACTGAAAACAGGACGCCAACCAAGGCATTACGATTTCGCGACCGCTCGATATCCACTTGAGCTATTAAGATTTCCGAACAAATACGTGTCAAAACGTCGACAATGTACGACTTAAAAACACGGACAAAAAGACATTTTCTAAAAATAAATCCTAGCTAGATCGATTTATTGGCCCCCAAAACTCCCTGGATACAAAATTTTATGAAAATCGTTGGAGCCGTTTCCGAGGTTACAAGAATCCAAGAATTGCTCGTTTAAAAGTATAGGATTTATTTTATTTATGCAGTGTTTTATTTCTTTGTTTTTTTTCTTTGATATTAATTCAAGTTTTTTCTTTGATATTAAAATAACACAGTCGATATTACTTGCCTATCCCCTTTTTTTAGTAATAAGCGAAAATTTTATATTTAATTAATAACTATTCAATACAACTACATTCTTTATAATATGTTATTATATTTGAATGACCAAAATAACGGGTATTTTAAAAAGACTTACCATTTATTTTAATGACAATCCGCGTCGTCGACGCTGCGTAGTTTTCAAAAGATGTTTGATACCTTCTAACAAGTTATTAACGAATTCTTCCGACAAACGATAATTTTCTATAAAGTCTGCTATAATGACGACGAATCATATAAATCCAAAGAATATGCTTCTTGCAATAAACTATATTATTGTTAAAAATATTTTTATTATCTTACAATGCAGGCAACTAGTCTACACGCATACGCCTAGTCACACGGACACAAACACCGTGCGGAAGTCTGCCAAACTTAAACGACGTTAGACGAAGTTAGGTTTTGGGGTGTTAGGTTATTTTCGTTACGGAATATCTTGATTCGGTCGCCGCGCTCAAAGCCCGCTATAAAAGCTATGCAATAGCTTAAAAATAAATCAAGTATCTGAAATCGCTATTCTGCGGAGATCAGGTATAATACACTCATAAGGAATCCGCGTCCAAGAAGTATTTTCACCGTTATTTATTCAGAAAAACTTACAAAAGTTACGTTTTTTATATTAAAATTATAATCGTTGATATAGTTTAACTAAAATAATTACTACACACACGGTACAAAACTAACCACAAAAATCACATGTTCAAAATGTATGAAGCGTGGGTTCCAGTTGCTAATGCAAAACTAACCAATTATTTTAAAACGTATGACACATTACTCCAGATCTTTGATGATATGACTACACAAAGTTATATTATCAATTATATAAGAGATCTTGCAGTAAAAATACCTTGTGTATCGCTCGTAAATGCAGTTTTTTAAATACCTCCGAATATGGTGGAAATTTTAGAACCCTTAGAAATAAGGTGCCTTTACTTTAGTAGCATAGTTATGTATTAGAACTAATGACGCATATACCAAATTAACTACAATTACACAGTAAAAGACCATACTTGTTGATACTGTTTTATGAGGATTTCAATACCACATGATCGGAATATTGTTAAATCAAATTATTCATTTAGCAATTAGACCAAGGTAAAGAATGTTTTGCTGTTTTTATTGACCTCAGAAAAGTATTTGATACTGTTTATTTTTCCACCCTAGAGCGTAAACTCGAAGTATTTGGTGTGAGATGCGTCCAGCTAAAATTATTTGAGGAATACTTGCGAAACCGGAAGCAACAACTGAATTTGGGGACCATATAATTGAAGAAGCAGTAGTTCTTTACGGTGTTACTCTGGGGAGTGTACTGGGCCTCACCTTGTTTCTCATTTACATAAATGCTTTCCCCAAGATGAACTTAAAAATGGTGAGATATTTCCTACGCTGACGACACTGCATTAGTCTACACGGGTACGACTTGAAAATCCGTTTACAAGAGCTAGATTGGTTAATAATTGGCTAAAGAATAACCTCCTCTTAATGTATCTAAGACATTGAAGAACTCTACAAATTCTGTGAACTCATGTCTGTGAGGAAATTGTACATTTTATTGACTTCTGTAAAATTACACACAGCATTACCTACTAAGTCCAATTACTGCATAAGAGAAGAAAAAATTGAGTAACAACCTGAAATCCCGTACGCACGCACGTACACTCTCAAGCACACGTACGCGCACACGCATGCGCACACGCAAGTGCACTGCAATTTGATTCTTCATCGAGAAGAGATGTAGATGTTTATGGGCCACTGCATCCACTTACCAGGTGGACTGTGTGCTCGTTTGTCACCTGTATTCTATAAAAAATATAGAGTGAGAAAGCGGAGATGATCTTGAGTGTCATCATGTATTGTCTCACGGCGGATGGTACACATTCGTTACATGATCGTGATTGGAACAGTTACCGGCTCGTAGACGCGAAGTAAGCAGTACTGGCCGCGCCAAGTCACCGCCGGAACTGTTGACGCGCAGCACAGTGGGCCACGAACTGCCTGCCTCCGTCTCTGTCGTTGCTGGCTGCAACATTAAATAACAGAAATCCTATTACACTTGCTATCAATACATTACATGGTCGCCTTCCCGGCGATAGTTGTTAATAAGTTGTTTGGACTTCACATAATCCTATTATATCCCCGCTCTTCTGTCATCTGCAGGATCTTCTAATCAGTTCTTAGGGAGCATGCGCTGAATGTTACCAGGTCAAGTTGTCTTCGGTGGTAAACGAACCTCCACCGAAGAATCTTAGCACCCCTACACCGCCGATATCATAGTCGTCACCGTAGTCAAGAATAGTGGGACCGCCGAAGACTGAGGGCGATTTCTTTATATCGTTGCTCATGGGTAGATGTTTGCCATAGTTGCCAAATATGGCGTGGGTTGCTGAATGATGCTACTGTCCATCTCCTCTCTCGGTTTCCCTCTGGCGGATTTTATGACTTCCACGGCAAGCTATGGAGCAGTAGATTTTCTTACACCGCCACTACCCGGTGGATTACAAATCACGCAAATCCAGTGCATAATCTTTAATTATTTTGTCTGTGTGTATGTGACTAATGTGTGCGTGCGTGCGTGCGTGCGTGCGTGCGTGGCTACGTGCGCGCGCGCGCACGCGTGTGTGTGTTTGTGTGTGTGTGTGTGTGTGTGTGTGTGTGTGTGTGTGTGTGTGTGTGTGTGTGTGTTTGTGTGTATGTTTGTGTGTTTGTGTGTGTGTGTGTGTGTGTGTGTGTGTGTGTGTGTGTGTGTGTGTTGGTCTGTGTGTTTGTAAATCACCCGTGCAAGACCGGGGCGGATAGCTAGTCTATATATAAAAATCAATTGCTGTACGTTAGTCTCACAAATACTCGGCAATGGCTCGACCGACTTTGATGATTTTTTGTGTGTTTTTGAGTGGGTCGCTAGATGATTTAAAAACTCAATTAGACCCAGTAGGTGGGGCTTTGTCGAGATACAGAAACCACCCGAGCAAAGCCGGGGCGGATCGCTAGTATTGTTATAGTTTAGACGGCTCCGTGGCGAATTATTATATTTAGATTGGTTTTTTAGATTTGTGACAATCAAACACCATTCATTTTATCAAGTTTTCGTAGTCTATTTTTTCTAAAAAAAACCTACAAGTTTTTTGGATAAAATATAGCCTGGATCTACCCTGGCATTGCTCTCTATCAGTTCGTAAGTTTCATCACAATATGTTCAGGTATACCGTATATAAGCCCGAACGGACAAACATACAGACATTTTTTAATGTTTATTTATGCGTTAATAGCATGCAAGCAACCACCCCAGCTTAACAGAAGATTAATATTACAGACAGACGGATTCCTCAACGTCTACGTGCAAGTTATACTGGTAGAGCAACTTTACAACAGAGGCTTTCCTACAACAACGAAGCCATTTGAAAGTAAAAAATTAATCGAAATTACTTTTCACTAAGCAAAGCTATTCGCGCGTTTGTACGAGTTTACAGTAAACAACGTGCACTGATTCCTAAATTTTATTGTATGAGTTATCGCGCACAGCCGCTTGAACTTTGACTACAACGTTTCAGATAACTGGGCTTTAACGTCCTGACGTAAACTCCCACATGGTGACGCGTTTTACAACGAGTTGTTTGTTCTTCACGTATACCTTGTTGAGAGACCGAGATCCGCGAGTGACTTGAACATTTTATTTCTAGACTACCATAAAATTCATAAGGGGCATGCCGTCACGATCAACTCATGATCAACAGAGTACTGTGACGGTATCACAAGAATAGAATCGTGAATGTCAGTGTTAATTAGAGTCAGTAAACTATAGCACACTCACCGGCGTGAAGTCCAGAATGTACTCGACGGTATCGTTGAGTTGCAACACGTACTCTTCGTTGTACTCTAACCTGGAATTGCCAGACGCGCTCGGTTTTATTTTCAAACAAATATTTTCAAAGCTTTTGGAACACCGAGTACTTACTAGCGTAAAATTCGTTCTTCTATCAACTAAATGTGTATTATTAACAAACATGAGTCAAAAGGTATGATTGTGGAGAATTTTTTTTGATTAAAGTATGTATATTACTCTAAAAAATGTACTGAATCTGGCTTCTAAACACTTGGTTTGTGCGAACTTTCAAGATGAAGTGGAATACTCACTGCATCTGGACGACCGTAGTCTGTGCGGAGAGTGCAGCGCTGACCGCCACCAGCATGGCGAATACGCGCAAGATAAACATAGTACACAAGCACTCTTTACAACGAGATTTTGAGTAAAACCTCAATAAATTCGTCTCGGCTCACCATCCATTACATTTGTTTTCCGGATTGATAGCACTCAACATCCACATTCAACTACGCAAAATACCCAACTTGTGCCTACGCAAAGTTTTGAAGGCGAAGCCGAACTCACTGATAACCTCCTGCTTAGTTACATAATTAGCTCATTTTATTGTAAATAACTATTTTTTTAGAAATTACAAAAAGTTATAGTACAGATAGATAAACTAATCCTTTAAAATGTTCTGATTTAGCAATAAAAAAATTTTTGCAGTCGGACGCGTTGTTTTCTGCTGCTCTACTTATCGCAACTTATCGCTCGTATCGAACATTATCGACGTGTTGACTAATATTTAGCTATTGATAATTTTGGAGCATTCAAGGCATCACCGGAATGTGCCGCTATCGTTTCCGTGGAAGTAGGTACATTCAAATACTTATATCATTACCTGTGCTTAGATAAGCTATTCTGATTTTACAGTGTGTTCCGACTAAGCTACAGGTTCTGAAAAATACGTTATTCTCCTGTAAGTTTCAGCCTATATATGTTATAGGCAAGGAAAAGTTTACCGCGCTGTCCCAATTCGTGTTAGCGGATTTTACGTCTTCCAAATGTTTTTTCTTTTGTGAGAAACGCTGGCTTTCTCTCGATTTTTTTCTAAACCCGTCGAGCACGTGATAAAACAGCAATTAACAATTTCATTGGTATCTGAGCTAGCACGTAGCTCGTCATAACATCATAACCTATTCTTTATTAGACATATTAATTTATTAGTACTGTCAACTAAGAAAAAGCACAAGCCACAGCACTGTTCACATTAGAGTAATAACATACATATCGTGCTGTCCACTGTCTCATATGGATGATTGGTCGTAAGTAGATAGATGAGGCGTGGAGGCCGCACAGGATACATCACGTTATCTTACTCCGTGTGTGAAAAAAGCGGCAATCACAGGGAATATCAGCAGGATATTGAACGTCACCGTGCCGAAATAACACACCTGGACCCCTTGGACCGAACAACAATTGAAGCAGAAATCACGCTATGCTGATACATTAACATCATCGCCGAAGAGATTTTTATACGCGGTAGAGCCACGCTGCAGCCATGTTATGATTGCAGCACGAAGGTCGGCTCGACCGGGTTACGACCACGCTCTCACAGAATACCAGCGTGAAATAGCAGCTCAATGTTTTTACGGTGAGTGTGAGACCAGTGATCCTTTTTACTGGAAAAGGGGCAAGCCATCTTAGTCCTCAGCTGTGACAACGCACCTGCATTGACTTTGATTCTTATAGTTATAGTAGTATAGACGTAAATGTCTATGTTCCATAGCATCCAATTACCATCAGGTCTCTTATTCTATAAAAAAAGAACGCTAGGCTGATACATCAGCATACGGGTCTCCAAAATCTCATGCCCCGATAAAGAGTGAGCTATCACGCGTATCGTGTCCCAGTTATGATACGACCTACATTAAGCTCGTTACGAACGGATGTTCATCACTTCATATAAGTTTGTCTGTCACTAACGCAGGTGCTGTGATTTTTTTATTATTTAAAGTTATTGCTGGTCTGGAGCACAATGTTGATGTAGGCCCTACAACAAGTAAAGTTTATGAAAATTACTGTTTTTTTTAATATAGCACGTTTTTTCTTTGGTATGTCATATTTTTACATTGTCACCGAACTCTGAGCTTTATTCAATATTACACGTTTCGTTCATATGTTTAAAACCAATTACTAAATTCGACACGAACTGAAATGCCCGAAAGTAAGTTAATAAAAACGGGAACGTAATAAAATAGTAAAAAAGCACGTGACATGCCGTAAAAGACGACTAATAAGATATTAATAATAATCTCCTCCAGATCGAATTTCGGTTCGGCCGTCCCAACGGAGACTAGCGATCTGCACAGGACAGGATTATAGTAGATACCTAAGTATATGCGCAAAAACATATGCACTCTCTATTCCTTAACTCTCGTGGTCCGATGGCACAGTAATCCGACACGACCGGAGAGATCAGGCGCAAGACCTACAGCTTTACGTGATTTCCGAGGCACCGGGTGAAACAACGCCAACTTCCTGACTCCGAGCTGCTGTTGAGAATTTCTCGACATAAAAACCCAACAACTGATGATCATCAATCGCATTTGAGATCACTAGACCAAAGAGGCAGTTATTTGAATGGAATATTAGATTTGTAATTGTATAAGCGATGTGTTTGTCGTCTATCGCTTCTTTCGTAATTTTCCACCTAATTTCATTTTTTTTTGGCTAAGCATGGTCAGAGTATATCGTTGATTGATGTTGATGGGCTCTGCCTACTCCCTCGGGAACTACAGGCGTGACGATATGCGTTACTACTGTACACTTTATTCGTGTGAAGAATTTGTAGAAATTTGGACCAGGAAAAGCATTTTTTATATAAATATGAAGTGACAATTGTTTTTTTTTTTTTTTTTTTTTTTAATAATAATAATAATTTATTCAGATAGAAAAGTGATACAGAGTAAGAGTCAAACAATGCATCTTATATACTAAATATGTTCTTAAAAATGAACTTGCTTCCTAAGTTAGGGTAAACCCTGTGTTTTAGGTTAAGCAAAGCTCTTCCCACTTACATAAAACCTTAAATAAGATACACAAAATATAATGAAATAATACAAGTGACACAGAAAAAAAAAATAGATCCTTAGAATTTAAAAGACATGCACAGATTAAAAAAAAAAAATATTAGCAGAGAAGTAATGAATTGACATCTATGAACACTTATGCAAGTACTGTTAACAAATTCTCCGTTTCTTCATAAGACTTTAGTTGAAGCCATTTTCTGAGGGCAATGTTGCATTCATGCTTATTCATAGAATATATATGAACAATTTTGTTTACTTTATTATATAAATATGGGCCAAGAAAGCAAAAATATTTTTTTATAAATTTTGTGTTGGGCTTAAAACTGGACTTAATCACAATGTCTTTACGACGCTTACATTTGATTTTGTCAGGGTCATAATTTATACACTGATGCTGTTTTTTTATAACATTTAGAACAAATAGTTGGCGAACAGTTAGTACTTGGCAGTTATTGTAGAGTAATATTGTAGGATATTGAAATGGTTTAAAAGTGGAGACCTTTAAAAGCGCTCTTTGAGCCCTTTCTAAAGAAACCATGTGCGTTTTTAGAGCCCCACCCCAACAAGAAATGCAATAAGTTAACAAAGATTCACACAGAGCAAGATACAGCTGTTTCAAAAGATATGGTTGCACTACATGTCTTAGATTTTTAAAAATATATATAAGTTTGCGGATACGATTTTTTAAATGTTGAATATGGTGTTCAAAAGATAGATTTTTGTCTAGAAGGATACCCAAATACCTGACAATCTCAACTCTTTCCAATAACGGACATCGGCAGAAAGTGAGAGAGCTAGGATTTTTTAAAATACAGCTATGTGCACGTAGAGAGAAAGCGTTTCCTGGTTGCGTCACATCACGAATGGAAAAGGTCAGATATTTGGTTTTCTCCGCATTTAAAGTTAATTTATTAGAGCACAACCACCTTTGTACAGTATTAAATGAATTTTGGGCAGCTTCAAAAGTTTTTTTCCAATCACCCTCTGCAAAAAGTAGCACAGTATCATCTGCATAGCAAATAGACTTTCCAGAAATGAGTTTCATTTGACAGAGATCATTAACATAAATTGTGAATAAGGTGGGCCCCAGTATACTGCCCTGAGGTACACCGTAGGTCACTGGTAAATCTGAACTCATGTGATTACTAATTTTAACACTTTGAAATCTATTTTCCATGTAACTCTTAAATAAATCTAACTGCTTTCCACGTACACCAAGCCTTTTAAGCTTTTCCAGCAAGATAGGCACAGAGACCGTATCAAAAGCTTTCGCTAAATCTAAAAAGATCGCTAAACATCGTCTGCCTTTATCCAAATTTTCTGATATAAACTTAATTACATCATGCATAGCACCATCTGTGTTTTTGCCAGATCTAAAGCCATATTGGTTTATAGCGAATAGATTGTTCGTCTCTAAATAGTTGATAAGGCGTTTATTTATTATTTTTTCTAATAATTTGGACATAGCCGGGAGTAAAGCTATAGGTCTATAGTTAGTAACTTGATCTCTGTCCCCCCCTTTGTGTATAGGGATTATAATAGATTTTTTAAAAGCTTCGGGAAATACACTATATTCCAAGCACCTATTAAAAATATGCGTTAATATCGGTACAAGTATATTTTTATTATTTTTTAGAAAAACATTTGAAATATTATCCCACCCCGTGGAGCAATTGTTTTTGAGATTCATGATAAGTGATTCAATTTCAGATTCATCAGTATTCAACATAACGAAAGAATTACTAGAAGTCGACATGTCGCTTGAGTCGGTTAAATGGTCAGTATCAGCGGTTTTTTCAGCTAAATGTTTTCCAATGTTAACAAAGTAATTATTTACACTATCAACGGCTAAGTCAGCTGTTGCATAAGACTGCAACAGTTCGTCAGCCGATGATTTAGGTTTATTAGTATAGGTTATATTTTTTAGAACATTCCAGAGCTTCCTTTTGTTATTACCAGCACCTAAAATTAATTCACTTTCATACTTTCTTTATATATTTTTAAGTAAGTTATTACAAAAACACTTATACCTTTTGTAAGTTATTTGTATGGTGTTGTTGTTTGGGTGTTTTTTGGCTTTCTTAAAAAGGTTATCTCTATTTCTAACACATCGAAGTAAGCCTGATGTCATCCAAGGTTTGATAATCCTAGTTCGGTTGGCGTATATAGATATATCTGTGTTTTTGTGATGTAGTTTAGTGATTATCTCAATTAACCGATTTACGGCGACGTTAGGATCATCAATATCATAAATAAAACTGAAATCTGTGTTTATCATATCCTTATTGAGGTTAGAGTGATTCAATTTAGAGTAGCTGTTAGTTTTTGGTTGAGAAGTGGGATCAAAATTAAGACAAAGTAAAACAGAGCTGTGGTCGGTAATATCAGACTGGATGATCAACGTTAGAGCGGGCTTTTTAGTTTTTAATAATACGTGATCGATACAAGTTTTGCTAACTGGTCTAGTAATCAAATAATGTGCTGGCATAAGACCATAAAATGCCGTCAAATTAAGATATTTTTCTGTATGTGTATCCATATTACTCGTTGAGATGTCGAAATTTATGTCTCCCATGATAACGACATTTTTAAACAATACCACCGATTCTAAGACTTGTTCCAAAGAGATGATAAATGAATCTGGGCTATTATTTCTTGAAGGGGAACGATATATCGCAATGATTGCGAGATCTACTCCTTTTTTAATTACTAAACAGCTTGCGCCCGTAAAATAAGGTTCCTCAACCGAGACACCGAGACTATTTCTTACATAAACTGCGACACCATCATTTTGGTTAAGACATTTTTTGTTAGTATATCCAATATAATTGTCTAAAGTAGGGATATTTGGGTTACATAATAGCCAGCATTCGGTAAGTATAATTATGTCGCAAACAATTTTGGTTCTTTCCAAAAGCAAAGCAAAATTATCAAAATTACAACCTATACTTTGTATATTTTGAGTTATAATTTTAAGGTAATTTTCAGTTTGAGGCACATGTGATTGGCAAGAGTCAACGTCTATTGAAACTGCTCTAGAGACCTCAATGGAGTCGAGATCACCAAAAACTGCTAATTCGTCGAAAACGCGTAAAAACAATATAATGAACCGTAATCTTTGTAAACCTCTTCGATATTGAGATATAATGTGTGACTACAAAAGTTGGTTAAATATGGTAAAAGTGACTCAAGCATTAATAAATAAAGGTCCCTAATTAGATCACAGTTAATCGAAATGGCTTCCTCATTATTACATTCACGTCTTGGTATCAATCTAAAACAGCACTCATCGTAATTAAGTAAATTAAGCCCTTGACAGGTATATTCCTTAAATTCCATATGTACAATATAAAAATAACTTTTTAATAGATTTTGTACCTGCAACATTGCAAAATTAATACAATTTTCATACAAGTCCAAAAGAACAATATGAGATGTGTTATCACCCGTATAATATAAGATATAAAATTTTAACAGTTTTTGTAAGAAGCATGCATCATATAGTAGTTTATTATAGTTACTTAGATATTGAGTTTTTGAGACTCTGAAGTTCCTTCTCATGGTCCACCCGAACATAAGGTTGTTTCTCGTCCTTACGCAAATAGACAACGCCCCTCGAGGTCCAACAGTACGTGAAATTATATTCCTTGGCAAATTCGCGGGCAACAAAAAATAATTTCTGCGTTTTGTGTGTTAATGCCTCAGAAACATATATTGGCTTACTAGTACCCGGTAAATTTAGGTGACTTGTATTAAGCTTTTCTCCTTTTCCCTTATTACGATTAAATTCTTTTATAGCATTTAATAAGGCTTCTTTTTTTATGACGCTGTTTAAGTCCAAAATAATAGGACGAGACGTTTCGTTTTTGGAGAGTATGCGATAAACATCCCTTATATCTGATTCTTGAAGACTGCAGTTCACCACCTTCGCCAAGATCTTGATAATTTCGCATAAATCAGTTTTGGACTCTGGTCTATTATTCTGCTGATAAATTCTTGGCGTGTTTCGTATTTCTACAGCTGTAGCTCGTGATCTCTTTTCCAAAAGCTCAATTTTGTCCTCCAAAGTCTGAATTGTTTTTTTGTCGTTTAAACGTTCTTCCTCCATCGTTTTTAATTTTTCCAATAAGTGGTCATACTTTTCATTCATAAAACTCAGACTTTTTTGCATGTCACAGTTTTGATCGGCGATTTGATTTACTGAAACATGCAGTGCTGCAAAGCGCTTTTCAATTTTAGTAGAGAAGGACGAAAATAAATCTTCTATAAAAGATGTAGTGGACAGAGAAAATTCTTGGCTGCCGCCCTCTAAGTCAAATTTACGCTTAACGCGTTTCGTTACAATATCGTCGCACGCTAAATCATTAAGTGACAGAGCCGTACGCGTAAGTTGCGACGGTGAGTCACGAAATTGATCTGTACTATGGGCCGCAACGGCGTCGGATTCGCCGCTTGTCTGAATGAACACCGGGGAATTCATCGTAGCGGTAGCAGGGCCGACGGGGGGCTGTAACGCGGAGCGGACCCGTTGCGTTGCGGAGGCGGGGGTCTTGGGAGGCGTGCGCCTGAGAGACATTGTTGATTGACGGGTACTAGGCGCGCAGAACTCAGGTAAAGTAGTATGAATCGAGCGTAGCTTCGTAGCAGTACCTGGGAGCCGACTCGTAGCACGCTACGACACTTTTGATGTTTGCTACACAATGTGCGGGACTAGAACAATACGTCACAATACTTTCGGACACTTCTCAGATTATGCACTCCTAGTATCTCACCGCGCCCTTAAACCACTTTAAATTCAATTATTTGACTAAATAAAATTAAAAATAAATCGGATCTTGTGTACACGAGCACTCTGTATGCGGTCCGGAAGGGAAGAGGTATCCGTATGTAATGATTCGGTCACAAGAAATGCAATTGTACTTGCAATCCACCCGATGGTGCGTGACTGCTGCAGTGCACGCGCACCTGCACGCAGTTCGTCGCAGCCTGTAGCTATACTGATTGTCTACCCTTCAGAAAAGGACTCCTAGCACCTAGTTAACTTAAATCATTAGCATTTTTACTACTACGTACATTTACCTACTCATCGATGTTTAAATATTTAAAAAATAAACGAAATCGTAGCGGCCAATTGTCACAAAATTTGCAATAGTAACATAATTTGCAAAGAATCATGAGCTCTGGAGCGTGGAACAGACCAGAGCTCTCGATTCTCCGCGCGGATAAGGGAAATGTTACGGTAATAATGGACACGTCGGAATATAGTTGTAAAATACAACAACGTTTATCGGATGAAAGTACATATAAAAAAAGTCAAAACAGACCCCACAACTAACACGCTTAAAACAACTAGCGATTTAATAAAGAAATACTCCGAAAAAAAAATCTCGACGTGAATTCGCTAATACCAAATGTACCAAACCATCGAGGTTGTATGGGTTACCGAAGATACAAAAACCAAACGCTCCACTACGTCCTATAGTGAGCCAGATCGATTATCCAACTTATAAGCTGGCACAATACTTAGCAAAAATACTATTACCACTGAGAGGACATACCGGAGCACACACAAAGTATTCGTACCATTTTGTGAGTGAGATAAAAGACCTACATCTCGCTGACAATGAAACTATGGTCAGTTTTGTTGTTCAGTCACCATTTAAATGCCTACCTATTGTTGACTGCATCTCAATTGTAACTAGGAAGCTTGAAGAAAATAACATGCCTCAAAAATATGCAATATTACTTGAACACTGCCTCACATCTGGCTATCTATTGTGGAAGGAGGAGTTCTACAAGCAAGCAGATGATGTGGCGATGGGCTCACCTGTGTCTCCCACGGTCGCCGACATATTCATGGTGCCCTTCTTACTGCTCCTGTAAATCCAAGGTTCTACAAGCGGTACGTAGACGACACTTTAACAATTTTACCACCTCACAAAGTAACTGCATTTTTAGACCACCTTAACTCCATAAATTCTAAAATACAATTCATAATGTAATTAGAGGCAAATAATTCTTTAGCCTTCCTAGATGTTTTAGTCATCCGAAATCTAACAACTATTGGTCACACTGTGTATAGGAAAAAGACCCATACCAACCGATATCTAAATGGTGAATCTCACCATCATCCTTCACAGGTAGCTACCATGGGTAAATCTTTGTTTCAGAGAGCACGAGGGATCTGTGACAGCAAACACCTGGCCGCCGAGCTTCAACACGTCAAGCAAGTATTGCAAGGTAACAAGTGATGCCGCCCACAGTCGAGCGCGCGCCTGCTGTACTACTATATGTCAGAGGAGTCACAGACAAGGTTGGCTACATCTTGAAGCGAGCTTCCATTAAAACATACTACAAGCCGCCGAAAAAGATTAGTCAATTGTTACCATCCATTAAATGTAATATTCCCCTACAAGATGCAGGTGTATACAAGCTAGATTGTGAATGTGGTCTCTCTTACATAGGTCAAACAAAAAGATCTATAAAAACCCGCGTGAAGGAACATATAGCTGACGTGAAGCACTGGCGCTCCGGGAAGTCTGCAGACTGCGAACATGTTCAAGATCGTCCCCACCATTACATTCGATTTGATAAACCACAAATCCTCGCAAAAGAACACCGATTCCTACCAAGGATAATACGCGAGGCTTTTGAAATTAAAAAACATCCAAATCCAACATCAACATCCAATTTAAGGGTAAAAATTGGTAAATCTCGATTTCCGGCAAAACTACAAGTCCTATCAAAAAAAGTTCAATAGCAAAGTTGTAGATAATAAAAAGATCTACAACTTTTGTATCTATAGTTTTTCTCCATAACCTCAAAATTCATGTGAAAAATCCAAAAACCCACAATTTTGATTTTTTATTTTTATCTTTTACAAAAAAATTGTTTTTTTTTCATGATATTTGGTGAAAACTTACCTCTTTATGTCCCAAACATAATTGAATTTTGAAGATTTAAAATATAAATTTTTCACCCTATCGAAAAAGCACCCTAATTTTCAATCGAAAATTCTCACGTCAAAATATCTGATTTTTCAAAAAAGTCGGTGGGCTTTTTGTTCGTTGATATCTCTATTTTCTGATGGTGTAAAAAATATACATTACTATTGAAAAATTTTTCAGAAAATGCAAAAAAAAAACGAAAAATACTAAAATTCCAATTTGTTTTTAAATCTTTATGTACAATTTTGAGGTATTCATTAAAATTTTTACTTTAGTTACTCGAAAAACGTTTGGTTCCATGTTAGATTAATAAACAAAAAATTGCAAGTTGAAATGTATTACTATAATTAACAACTAAATAAGTTAATAAAGTTAATATTTAATATGACATCTACAACATTTTGAGAAATTTGTCGAATTTATTGCTATTTTAAAATTATCCCTAAATACCTGAGAGACCTTCGGATTTGCCGGAAAAGGAAAGAAAACTATCGTAAATTCATTATTAGAAAATCAAAATTTGTCAAATTTGGCTAATATTTTTTTTAAAAAAAGATGTAAACAAAGAAGATATAAAAAATGGATTGAAATTAATTAAATCTATTTATAAATGTAAAAAGGATAATATAACACTGAATCAATTAAGATTTCAAATATATCAATTGGCAAAAATTAAATCATCTTTAATATTGGCAAATCTCCCACCCACAGAAGGTGCAGCAGAACAACATTGTTACGGAGCATATTATCAGCTTCAAACGTGGCTGGGTAATGAATTGACAGCAACAGATTGGGGCTGGAAGCAACATCAACATGCAATTATCCCAATTTTACAGAAATGGAATTAATTCCGGAAAAATCGCTGAAAACTATTTGCTGCACCTGTGAAACTGGATGTAATAGTTTAAAATGTGGCTGCCGAAAACATGCACAAATTTATGCTCAAATTGTCATGGTTCTGAACAATGCGCCAATGTGGAGAAAAAAATCAACGAGGAAGTTAATGATTCAGATGAAATTGCGGATGACCGAAAATAAAGTTGGAGACGATCTTGAAGATGTCGAAGATCTACTAGAATCAGAAAGGCCTGTCGAATCTAACGATCAAGAAATACCATCAAAAAGACAGAAACTGATGAATAAGTGATTCAAATTGAATACTATGTTTTGATAAATACTGGTTGCGCGGAAAACCATTCGTATTTA
Source organism: Parnassius smintheus behrii (assembly GCA_036936625.1). Taxonomy (NCBI): domain Eukaryota; kingdom Metazoa; phylum Arthropoda; class Insecta; order Lepidoptera; family Papilionidae; genus Parnassius; species Parnassius smintheus. The sequence continues at coordinate 55,602,303 of JAUPFT010000008.1, read as the reverse complement.
TTTATATTTGATGGTAGGCTTGCCAAATCGTTTATTCCTTTCCAAACGATATCATTCATACCCTCCTATCGACACATCGGGGTGGTGGGGTGGGAGGGGAAAGAAGATGTTTCTAGAATATCACGTAATCATCGCAACCGAAGGAATAAAAGGCACGCGCGACCGACGCGCACTCTTTTCCCGCCGCGCTCGTCGTTGGAACCACACCGCTAGTAGAACCGCTTTAACCTGGAAGCAGTCGAGCTCCAGGAAACCCGCCTCACCTCGTGTGAGAAATAGTCGCGCACCGCCTCTCTCCCGACGCGTCATCGGACAAGAAAGGCAGAGAGTCTACCCAGAGTATCTTCCAGAAGTCGCAGCTATAGTGCCCAACAGCATAGAAGAAACACCCCGGTGAGTGATTATTCCTAATAATATTGCCTGCTTGATATAATTGTGTTTAATAGTTAACCCGCTCCAATTTTGTTTTATCCTAATCAAGCAGGATTCCTTTCATAGATTTGGCAAATAATAGTTCGTTTTAGGGAAGAGCGAGTGCATTGTACCGCGTGCTATAGTCGTCATTATATAAGCGTAGAAGCATTTCGAAGATACAGTCCACTTTGATTAATATCTCGCGTAATAGGTTTAAGGCTCGACCGGGGAATTAGACTTCGGTAACCTTAGGCTCGTCGCTCCACCATTTTATGGTCACTTCGGCAGGATTTGGACTGGTGTTTTAGTTATCGTTCAACCATTTTCTGGTCGAATTATTGGATTAATTATTTAGGTAATGCACTCTAATTTATAGAATAGACATAAATAGTATTCGTTTAAAAATAGAATTATTCATTTAATAGTGTTTGTATTTGGTTTAAATTTAAAGCTTATTAAATAATTGAAACGGTGTAATCGCAACCGTTTTGTACGCTTACCCGACAATTTTGATAAAAAAATATTGAGTTTAGCGAGCGACACGTGTCACCTCGACTTGCTATAACAGGTGTTCGATTTAATTACGTAATGCGGCGTACAAGTGTCCATCCTCCATTATTTGTGCGTTGTGAGATTAATTGTGATTAATATAACTTTATTACAATAATTTAAAATGGCAGTTAGTGGAAATGAAATTAAAATTAAAACGCTTTATGCCAAGAGGGACATACTTTTTTCACGTATACAAAGTATTAGTGATCACATAAAGAACATTAATGTAGAAGCAGTGCGGGAAACTTTTTTGAATGAAATTGAAACGGTGGATTCTTTGCGGACGGATTACGAAAGAATATTAGACCAAATTAATCATTTGGAATTACAAATCGACCCGAAATACATAGTGAACTACCAACCGCTGCTAGCATTCGAAGATATATTGTGTCGCGTGAAAAGAACGGCGAAACACTTACATTCTCCATCTCAAAACGAAGCAAAGCCGGAAATACAGGTACGTCCACGTGACTCAATTAGGTTGCCGCCAATAGATATTCCGGTATTCAATGGTGATATTATGACATGGCCCTTCTTCTTCAGTAGTTTTCAAAACAATATACACAATAACCCATCGTTATCGGACGCCGAAAAATTATATTACTTAATTAGTAAACTTAGTGGCAGGGCACAGTCAATTTGCTCGGGTTTTACACCTACAGCAAACAATTACTTGTTAATATTCGAAACGCTTAAAACTAAATATGAAGATAGGAGAATGTTAGCTTCCGAATATTTGAACCAGATATTCGATCTTAAACCTATATCATCCGCGAACATCAACGGCTTAGAGCAGTTTTTAGATAAATTTGTGGCATCGGTGGCCGCACTCAAGAATTTGAAATTTAATGACCTTATGGACGGGGTGTTTCTCCATATTGCACTAAAGAAATTAGACCCTGACACCGTGCGTGTGTTTGAAATGGAGCATCGTAGCTCAGACATGCCTTCCTTTCATTCATTAGCATCGTTTGTGCGAGATCAAATAAAGGTGATGCTCCCCGAACGTTAAACAGGAGATTAAAAGGTGCGTCGACCGTAGACAGACTCAACCATCTAAAATAGCAGGGTCGTTAACTTACGTAACCGCTACGTCAGCACCACTTCAGCATGCCTGTATCGTATGTAAAGATAAACATGGTAATTTATACAATTGTGCGACTTTTCGTTAATATTCACCAAGCGAACGTTATAAATTAGTAAAGACAAACAAAATATGTCTGAACTGCTTAAGCGATAAGCATTTGGTTGCAAAATGCAATTCGAGTTCCGTATGTAGCAAGTGCGCCAGGAAACATCACACGCTATTACATTTTGAAAATAGCAACATAGCGGCGTCAAGTAAAGCGGACAAGGAATTCACCCCTACTAAGGTCAACGATTCTAGCGGTCGACCTGGTGATGTCGCTCTGTGCTCATTAGCAAATATGGGAGCACAACCTCCTTCAACCGTGTTACTGGGTACGGTGCGTATTTTGGTTAAGGATTCGCATGGAAACGAACAAAGCGTCCGTGCACTGCTAGACAGCGGAGCCCAAAATAGCTTTATAACGCGACAATGTTGTCAGCGCTTAGGCTTAGTAATAAATAGGTCACTTTCATGTCCTGTAGTCAAAGGCATCGGAGGTACTAGTAAAGCTACCCAGGAATATATAAATTTAAAATTTTATTCCCGGATAGATCGTAATGTTAACTTTGATATAAATGCACTAGTAGTAGATAGGGTCACTGAACGGTTGCCAACCGTTTCGGTTGACACCTCGGCAATGATTGAATTTAAAAATTTGACTCTAGCAGATGACACTTACGCCGTTCCTGGAAACATAGACATGCTCATTGGAGCATCGCTTTTCCCTCATCTTTTGCTAAACAATAAGGTCAGGGGCAACTCCTCGCATACCGCGCCTTACGCACTGGAAACCGTATTGGGCTATGTCATCGTTAGCTCCGCCCCATCATGGATAGTATTTCGGCAACCTCTTATTGTGGTATGGCTGTCGAACCGCTCGAGTCGTTAGTCCGCAAATTTTGGGAGATGGAGGAGGTGAACGTCCCATCCATAGCTAGCTCAGATGACAGGTTATGCAAGGAAATTTACGTCCGCACGACCGTTCGTGATCGCGACGGTAGATATAGTGTAGCGCTACCTTTTAAAGGAGATGTTTTATCGCGTCAAATGGCGGAAAAACGTTTCTACAGCTTGGAGCGTAGGATGCTCGCTTTACCCCAGTTAAAGGAAGCTTATGACGGCATCATTAACGAATATATAAGGGAAGGTTACATATCACTTGTGGCTTCGAAATTAGATAAGTACGAAGACACACCGTCGTATTTCATACCACACCACGGGGTCATTAGGGAGGACAAACTTACATCTAAGTTACGTGTAGTGCTCGACGCTAGTGCTAAAACTAGCACTCACCTCTCGCTTAACGATATCCTCTATAGTGGGCAAAATTTACAGGGCAGTTTATTTAATATAATAGCCAATTTTCGTTTGTTTAGTATAGCACTATCCGCCGATGTTCGCCAAATGTTTCTTTGCATAGGGGTCCGTGAATGCGACCGTAGATTCCAACGCATTTTATATCGTTTCGACCCAAAGGAACCTTTAATGGTGTTTGAATTTAACCGCGTTTGTTTTGGTTTAAAGTCGAGCCCATTTCATGCATTACGCACGGTGAGACAGCTCGCTCACGATGAAGGTCCCTCTTACCCTAAAGCTAAGAGGGCAATTGAGAGCGGTTTATATATGGATGATTTTGTATACTCGGTCGATAGCGTAGAGGAGGCCACCCTAACCACCGCCGAGTTTATAAAGCTCATGAAATCGGATCAATTCGATTTTGTGAAGTGGACTAGTAATTCGCGTCCGGTTTTAGATTTTCATTCATTCATTCATTACAGCCCTTCACAAGTCCACTGCTGAACATAGGCCTCCCCCAAGTAATGCCACAAAGCACGGTCCTGAGCCACCTGCATCCATCGACTTCCTGCATATCTTACCAGGTCGTCACTCCATCTAGTGGGGGGTCGCCCTACACTACGCCTACCGGTTTTAGATACAATCCCACTATCACACCGTCTTTCGGCGATAAAGTAATTCGACGATTCTGATACACAAAAGGTGCTCGGTCTGTGTTGGTCACCAGAGTCCGACGTGTTTAGCCTTAAGGTAAATCCGCCCGTAGAGAAATGCACAAAGCGCACAATACTGTCATGCGTTGCTAGATTATGGGATGTCATGGGTTTCGTAGCTCCGGTGGTATTATACGCTAAGCTTTTGATTAAACAACTTTGGTTATTTGAATGCGATTGGGATGACTCGCCGCCTGACAGCATTGTTCGGTTGTGGCAGCGTTTTAGAGAGGAACTTCCTTTACAAAGAGAAATTAAAATACCGCGTCATATAAACGTCGATAGAAATAGCGTCATAACGGTCGTTGGGTTTGCAGACGCCAGCGAGAAGGCTTACGGGGGCGTTGTATATTTCCACGTCCAGAATAATGGTAGAAATTCGATTAGCCTCATTAGTTCTAAGTCGAGAGTCTCCCCCCGTAAGGTTGTCTCTCTGGCGCGCTTAGAGCTTTGCGCAATATTAGTACTCACCAAGCTTATTACCGCAGTTATCAGCGCATGTAGGGATAGAGTTCACATAGAAAGGATATTTGCCTTTTCCGACTCCACCGTCGCCTTATGCTGGGTTCATTCTTCACCCCACCGTTGGGATACGTTTGTCGCGAACCGAGTGGCCAAGATCCAAGACGAGTTAGAAACGCGGAACTTTTATCACGTGTCTGGTACGGAAAACCCTGCCGATTGTCTATCCCGTGGACTTACCCCGATGCAAATAATGGACCACCCGCTTTGGTTCCACGGACCTTCTTGGGTTCACTTGGATCCCTCACAACGGCCAATAACCGATTTCGAACCTTCGTCAGTGTCACGACCGCCGGAAGAGAAGAGACACGCTCTAGTGGCGAACGTTTCAAGCGAGGTTTCTCCAATCATTGCTTTGGCGAACCGCTTGTCCTCTTGGTCGAAATTATTGCGTAGCGTAATTTACGTTTGTCGATTCGCGAAGCTTTTACCGCGACGTTCGTAAGTCTTAGCATCCAATTACAACTATGCCGAGTCGCTAGTATTACGTGAACTTCAACGTGCGCATTTCTCTGAAGAAATTACAAGATTACGAGTACAATCGAATAGAGCTTGTAGTCGCACCTTTCAACGCCTTAAGCCATTTTCACAGGATGGGATTGTAAGAGTAGGTGGACGCTTGTCCAACTCGCAGTTGAGTTTCGACCAACGGCACCCTATAGTTTTACCGCGCAAAGACCATATCATGAATTTATTAGTCGATTACCATCGTAAATTGAATTCGCACGCTGGCCCCGACTTGCTGATGTCAATCTTGCGTCAGAATTATTGGATTCTTTCTGCACGTAGTTTACTTAATACGCAATCAGGTGCACAGATGTATAGCTTGCTTTCGGGCACGCCCCAAGCCGTCATTTCCGGAAATGGCGGAACTTAGATCGGGGTTACACCGGGTCTGATTTCGCTGGTCCGTTTAAGGTCACGCTCACTCGCGGGCGTGGTATAAGATCTACAAAGGCTTACGTCTGCATTTTCGTATGTCTAACTACTCGAGCGGTGCATATAGAACTCGTTGGTGATCTAAGCACAGCAGGCTTTATGGGTGCATTTAAAAGATTTCTATCCCGCCGAGGCCCTGTAAGTAAATTATATTCGGATAACGGTACGAACTACGTCGGTGCAAAACGTATTCAATCGGAACTACATGAGCTCTTAGCTAGCAAGTATTATAATTCGGAGTTCGCTCACATTCTAGCCGAGAACCGCATTGAGTGGTCTATGAACGTCCCAGCCGCGAGTCATTTTGGGGGCAATTGGGAGACTAATATTAAGAGTCTAAAGAGTCACTTATACCGAGTAATAGGAGATCAAATTTTGTCCTTCGAAGAGCTAAGTACGGTACTCGCACAATTTGATGCGTAATGAATAGCCGCCCACTTTGTCGTACGTTGTCTAGTGACCCTTCGGAACCGCTGGCTCTAACTCCAGCACATTTTTTGAATTTAACGCCTTTAAGGTATTTGCCTGCCGGAAATATGGATGAGAACAGACTTAGCATTTCCGCACGCCACAAATTATTAGACCGGTTAGTGCAATCGTTTTGGAAACGATGGAGGATGGAATACTTGCATACTTTGCAGTCTCGGCAAAAATGGAACACAGCAACTGAGCCTTTAGCTGTAGGAACCGTAGTTGTGCTCACCAAAGAGAATACGCCGCTTCTCCATTGGCCGTTAGGAATTGTCGATGAGGTCTTTCCCGGTTCCGACGGAGTAATTAGGGTAGCTCGCGTTAAGACCACGCTTGGGTCTTACCTGCGTCCTGTTGTCCGTTTGTGCCCCTTGCCTCTTCCATAATTTAAATTAGCTTTCTAGATTAGAAATTGTAGTTGAATTTAGGTAATCTTAGCGTTAGTTAGTTATTTTGTTAGTTGATTTTAGCTCTAGTTGTATTAGTTAATTTTGAAGGAAAATCCTTCAAGGGCGGGGGAGATGGTTGCGCGGAAAACCATTCGTATTTTTTTTGGTCCTTCGAGCAGGATTCCTTTCATAGATTTGGCAAATAATAGTTCGTTTTAGGGCAGAGCGAGTGCATTGTACCGCGTGCTATAGTCGTCATTATATAAGCGTAAAAGCATTTCGAAGATACAGTCCACTTTGATTAATATCTCGCGTAATAGGTTTAAGGTTCGACCGGGGAATTAGACTTCGGTAACCTTAGGCTCTTCGCTCCACCAAATACAAAGATTAATGATTTTAAAAATAATATAATGTGTAATGTAACCATCAAAAATATCTCTACTCAATAGTACGATTTAAGTGTATATTTCTATCTAATGAGATTTTCTAATATATAAGTGTAATGAAAATTTAATAAATAAGCTTTTATTACTGAAAAAAATAGCAGTAGTCACATTTTTTTAATAAAATCCCCTTTAAATCGTATTTTTAATATTTACTAACAACTATGTTTTTTGCGATATTTATGTTTAATTGGTTTGTAATTTTTTGTTTATTAATCTAACAGAACCTAAGGTTTTCGAGTAATTAAAGTAAAAATTTTTATGAATACGTAAAAATTGTACATAAAGATTTAAAAAATATTCGAATTTTAGTATTTTTGGTTTTTTCCATTTCTGAATTTTTTTTCAATAGTAATGTATATTTTTTTACACCATCAGGAAATAGAGATATCAACGAACAAAAGACCACCGACTTTTTTGAAAAATCAGATATTTTGACGTGAGAATTTTCGATTGAAAATTAGGGTGCTTTTTCGATATCGAGTCAAAATAGGGTGAAAAAAATTAATATTTTAAGTCTTCAAAATTTCAGTGTGTTTGGGACATAAAGAGGTAAGTTTTCACCAAATATCATGACAAAAACAATTTTTTTGTAAAAGATAAAAATAAAAAATCAAAATGTGGTTTTTTGGATTTTTCACATGAATTTTGAGGTTATGGAGAAAAACTATAGATACAAAAGTTGTAGATCTTTTTATTATCTACAACTTTGTCATTGAATTTTTTTCGATAGAACTTGTAGTTTTGCCGGAAATCGAGATTTACCGATTTTTACCCTTAAACCGGGAAGGGGTAGGGGGGGCCCCTACCCCTTCCCAACCTCAGATCGCCCGTAATTTATTTTTTCTATCATTTTAGTGGTATTCTCTTCCTTTTCCAATAGGTTTCATCCTACTTTAATTTTATTCGTTTTTAATTATTTTTGACGGCTTTGACCCTGGTCTATTTTTGAATATTAATTTTTGGTCTGTTTTCTGTGTTAAATTTTTTTTCGTTTCTAAAATTATCGACCATGTTCTAAAACTGAAGGTAGCCGAGCTAACTATGACAATGGGACGTCAAATATCTCAGTCCCCTTCGTGACCATGGGTGTTTAAAGCACCCGAAACGTCGGAATAATAAAAATAAATTATTATTCCGACGTTAGTTACACACATATTTTTATTATTATATACTTTATTATATACATGACAGTAGTTAGATATATGGTAAATATTTTAGTCGATTTTAGTATGGTGTAGTGTAGTGAGTTTTTTTAAGTTGACTTCTCGAAGTGTTCACGATAATTGCCAAAGCTTGTTTTTTTTTAAAATATTAGGTATATTAAACAACTTTGTGTGTTTGTTTCTGTCCTCCTTCTAGTTTACGTTTTATAGGGCGGCAGAGCTCAAGGTGACCATATCACCCTCATGTACCTTATGTTGTAAGCGCGAGCGGGAAACATGCGCATTTCTTTCAATAGGCGAATGCCAATCGATGACTACGATGAATATCGTCGTTATGTAGGCACCAAGTGGCCGACGAGATAGACGAATTGTTGACGTAAGGCAAAATGGTAGAAAGATCGGGGATAGATCAGGCGTGGGGTTCCGCAAGGCTCGGTGCTGGGGCCGATAGTGTAGAACCTCGCCTATGAGCGATCTGCGAGTTGAACTTCCCGCTGGCGTAGATATCGATTGCTATGCCGACGACACGTTGGTGTTTTTTTTTAACGAGCACACAGTCCACCTGATGGTAAGTGGATGCTGTGGCCCATAGACATCAACATTTATCCTCGATTAAGATTCAAAATGCAAATGCTTTGTTACCCCTGAGGACTAAAAAAAAATTACCTCGTTTCCATATGAAACACATCAGTATTAAGCTGCTATTTTACGCTGGTATTCTGTGAGAGCGTGAAGGTATTCTGTGAGAACCGATTCGTGCTATACCCATAATATAGCTGCTGAGTTGCTAGCGGGGTCACCTTCAATAGGTTCAGAGCTCGCCGAGCTAGGGGCAGAAGTCGTCGTTGCCGAAATCGAACGGAGATCCCGGGGCCCCTCATATATAAGCTGATGGTGACCACCGTGAGGTTTTGTATAGTAAGAGTCCGGCATAACCTTTCTGTTTCCCACGTAGCACAAGGTATCCGTTAGGATTTCCCACGATAAAAAAGGCACCAGACGGACGAGTGGGAGCAGGCGACACATCGTTGCAGCCAACATTTAGTATCAGGTGTATTCAAAAAGACCTAGCTACAATACTTGCCTTCGTAATACTTGCAGCGTTAGCCATTGGCGCCGCAGATTATTATTTATATCTACTGTATAATGCAGCATCTTAGGCGTATTTAAAAGATCGAAATCAACTTATTTACAAACTATACGGATTGATATTTACAAAATTATACTACATTATTGTTGTTTGCAAAAAATTACCCTTTCGATATCGTAGTAATGGTTCAAAATGTCCACCAATATCTTTCTAAACACAAACTAGCACGACTTTGTAAATTGTTTGTTAAACTTTCACTAATACTATGTGCTTATTCTATGTACACTAATCGTTTTAGTTCAACGAAGTGGAAGTTTATTGCCCTTCTTGAAGAAATTGGCAATAAATTCTTCAAAGGCATTTTGTACTGCCTCTCGGATATTGAATTTTTTTCGCACCAAATAGTTATTTAAATTTTGGAAAAGTAGAAGTCTGTAGGCGCAAGGTCTGGTGAGTACGGCGGATGACGGAGATTCCAACCCCTTTTTTAACTTGGAGACCGTCTTTTGACCGTATGCGGTCGCTCGTTGTCGTGCAGGTGCAGCGGGGACGAGCGATTGACCAAAGCTGGTTGGAGACGTGCAAGCTTCCCCATCACTGTATTCAGTTCTTCACAGTACACACTTGCAGTAATACCACCTGCTCATCCCGTTTAGTACGAAGCTATGATGAATCACACTGACGCTAGACCACCCAACAGTGATCCATCCATCACCAACCATCACTTTTCTATGGGTAAGTTTTCGTCTAGGGCAGTTTGGGTGCTGAACCAGGATCCAGCCAACTTGCTGAGCACTTGCGATTGTCAAACAGAACCCATTTTTCGTCGCGGGTAACAATGCGGTTCAAAATTACTTTGTTTGCCTGTTGAGCAATGAAAGGCACGTCTCGACGCGTACTTCACGCTGGCGATCATTGAGTTCGTGAGACCTCCATTTGTCAAGCTTTTTTACCTTGACAATAGGGTATTACACCTATTTATAAAAAGTGTTTTAAATGAATCCTAGAGTGATAATGAACCACTATAATTTTGCCCATAGAATACTATAATACACAATAGAATGGCTGTCAACCCTATTTTGTACGAGAATCGGCGTCGGCGAGAGCACACATACAAGCAATTACGTCATATTATCGGTTATCACTACTACAAACCCGATTCGCTGTGTTGACAGACTGAGCGAATGTACACGTTTTAGACGTCTTTTAATTAAAGTTTTTGACACATGAATATTTATTTATTTTTCTTTCTAATATTCACAAAATATAAACAGTTTACACTTACTGGTTCTAGGATATGCCTCCTTTATTTAAATTCCATTTCCCGCTGTTCTTTCAACACGTAATTATTGCACAATTTGCCATTTTTTAAATAATTTGTATGCAGCGACGCTTGACATGAAAATTGAAAACGATTGATTGTGTTGATATTTATAGGTGTGAATCGACATGTTAGTGATGTGTTATTGGCTACACGGGCTCCGCCCACTTCCCCGTTCTATTATGTATGTATTTACAGTATTCTATGATTTTGCCAATTTTGCCATGCTGTTCAACTTGTGACGTCACTGTCCTAGAATTTTGCTGATTTTGCAAAGGAATAAGATACTTTTTAATGTTTAATAATGAGTTATCATCTATATCATTGTTGTGTTGTGCCTGAATGCAAAAATTCGAGCATAAGAACGCTGGGAACGTTATAGATTCAAGTGCTAACTGATTTAAATATAAGAAATACTTGATGATTTCTTAAATTTACGCGAACACTACACATTGAATAAAACTATAGTTACGGATTTTATCGCGTTTAATTAATTATTTTAACTTATTCTTTAATTTTGGTATGCTTGGGTTTGTGGGTTTGATTTTGTTAATTATAAGATTCCCGACATTTCGGATGCTTTACAGCACAGTAGGGAATTAAAAAATAAATTAAAATGGTTAATTAAACGCGATAAAATCCGTAAGAATAGTTTTATTCAATAAGAAATACATGGTTAAAACTGGCAATGAGATACCCGAATAGAAAACCTAGACTACTCTTCTGTGAAGATCATTTTTATGTAAGTATGAGTATGATATTTAACTATCGTTTATACAAAACAAAACATCATGAGGTGAAGAGTATCGCAAGTCAAATTTTGTAATAAATTATGTTTTGATGTTAACTTTGATATTATAACTAATGATTGCTAATGATTGTAATTATAAATAAACTATAGTCAACCAAATCTAAGAAATACCTTTTGACGTTTCACATTAATCATTCTGCAATAACTTTGCACAAGCGTTCTCACGTGATTTAAACTTTTACATAGATCCGAAGAATTACGAACTTATCTATATTTAATTACAACGTGTATAGTTTTTTATCACTTACTTAAAATCGAATCGTTCAAACAAAGCAAAACATTAAATAAATAACCAGTATCAACTTTTTTACTTGACGTCGTTTCAATGATATGTCGCTGTGTACCTTACCGTAGTGTTTGGATGATTAAAATTCAATGTTATGCGAATAATCGGCAAAAATATTCAAATAATCGGTAAAAATATTAAAATAATCGAATCATTAATTTTTTTATATATTACTTGTTTAATTAAATTTTTATTTTTAAAATTCCTTAAATTACATGAATCAAAACACAAGTTTATTTTTAATTTCCCGCTAAGAAAATTGAAAATTTTCAAAAATCGGGAAGTTATTGTTTTTACTCCGTTTTTCGAAAATTGAGTTTTCATCAAATCTTGACGTTTTAAGGTAACAGAAAGCCACTCTGACAATTTTTCGATGGTGTCTGTATGTATGTGTGTGTGTTTGTGTGTGTAATTTTAACTAATTCGGACCGGTAGATTTTTAGAAATCTCAAAAATAAATTTTTTGTATAATTGTTTTTTTAATAACTTTTAAACAGCTTTACCGATCAATTTCAAAAACTAATCAGCTTTTAACCTTCAAAAGCAACGTTGATCGCCGCCAGTCCGGTCAAAATCGGTTGATTCGTTCGTGAGATATCGTTAACGAAAAATTTTGAAAAAATTGATTTTATTAAATTACTCCGATATTTCATACTCAACGTCATAGTTTGGTGAAATTTGGAGCGCTTTGCATTTATTTATTTGATATTACATTACATTACGTAACATTGGTACGTCAAAATTACAATTACAATTATATAAGATTTAGTTAGATAATTAAAATTACAAATTAAAATACATCTCGTTTACATTACATTATTTTATATGTCAAGCAAGTGAAAGTGAAGCATTTGAAATTAGCGGGAAGTTGCAAGAAGTGAGCTTACTGTGCGTAATGTTTGTCTTCTTATTTTGTGACTCTGCTTTAACTTTTTAGACTGTTTCTTCTATATTCGTTGAAGCATGAGCCCATGTCACAAAAGAATGATTGGGCAAAAGTGGGAGAAAAAGCAAAAAAAAATTGATTATGGATGACTTTGAAAGAGACATTAATTTTGGCAGCACTATTTAAAATCAAATAATAATTAATCTAAACAATGGCAGCTCAATTAATTGTACCGAAAGCGATTGAATGATGAAAATTTATTTTTAATCTAGTTTCAATCTTAAATTTTTATAACTTTGCCTCTAGAAATAAGCAGTAACAACAAATTTCTTTGTATTTATTCGAAGAAACTGATAAATTTTGTGTTTTAAATTATCCGTTTTAAATTTATTCTGTTATTACTCAAACCAAACTCTAAATGACTACCAACTCTATATAATCGATATCAATTTTTTTTTAAATCGAATATTGTACGTTCCCATGTTTTGGTTGGCTTGCTTGGTGCAATAAGTCTGACAGCTGTCAAAATGTATTTCTTAGATTTGGTTGACTATATGATAGCTAATAAACTATGTGTTATCAAAATACGTTCTGACCTGGTATTGTGTTTTTGTCTAAACAAAAGTTGGTAATGGGTAATTACATTGAAGTTTTAACATTCCTCAACTCAACAGAACAAAAATTGGGATTGCATGCAAAAAATGTTGCCACCATCATTTTATTTATCCTTGGTATTGAAATAATACTAGTTTTTACGGAATTTATCGCGTATATTTTTTTAACCTTTTTAATACCCGACGTTTCGAGAGCTTTACAGCACCCATGGTCACGGGAAGGACTGAGATGTTCAACGTCCAGATGTCATAGTTAACCGCGGTTACCATAGATTAAAATTTAACTTTTGTTCCGATCTACACAGTATGAACTTATGGTATCATGAAGTCTTGCAGTTGTATGCTTGAGTTGGGATTTAATTTTATTTATTATAGGATCCCAAGCAGATGGTAGCACCCAGCCATCTTCTCTATTGAAATTAGGATGTTTTTTGATTTCAATAGCCTCGCGAATCATCCTTGGAAGGAATCGGTGTTCTTTAGCGAGGATTTGTGGTCTATCAAATCTGATGTAGTGATGGGGGCGAACCTGTACATGTTCACAGACTGCAGACTTCCCGGAGCGTCGATTCTTCACATCAGCTATATGTTCTTTGACGCGGGTTTTAATTGATCTTTTAGTTTGTCCTATGTAGGACAGACCACATTCACAATCAAGCTTGTACACTCCTGCATCTTGCAGAGGGACGTTACACTTGACTGATGGTAAAAACTGACCAATCTTCTTCGGCGGCTTGAAGTATGTTTTGATGGAAGCGCGCTTCAAGATGTAGCCGATCTTGTCAGTGACTCCTCTAACATATGGCAGTACAGCAGGTACACGCTCGACTGTGGCCGGCGTCACTCGTTCTCTGTGACGTAGGTGCGGGACCCGAAGCTTGTTGTCATGCAAAACTTGCTTGACGTGTTGGAGCTCGGCAGCCAGGTGTTTACTGTCACACATCCCTCGTGCTCTCTGAAACAAAGATTTACCCACGGTAGCTAACTGTGAAGGATGATTTACAAAAATATTTACAAAAATACACAAGCCCAATGCTCCATTACGTCCCATAGTGAGCCAAATCGATTCACCAACTTACAGATTGGCTCAACACTTAGCGAAAATACTCTCACCGCTCAGGGGACACACAAGAGCACACATAAAGGATTCCTACTATTTTGTCAGCGAGATTAAAGACCTGCGTCTGGCAGACAATAAAACTATGGTCAGTTTTGATGTGCAGTCATTGTTTACATGCTTACCTGTTGAAGACTGCATCTCAATTGTAACTAGAAGGCTGGAAGAAAACAACATGCCCGTAGAATATGCAATATTACTCAGACACTGCCTTACATCTGGCTACTTATTGTGGAAGGAGGAGTTCTACAAGCAAGTAGATGGTGTGGCGATGGGCTCACCTGTATCTCCCATTGTCGCCGCCATATTCATGGAAGACTTTGAGGAGAAAGCCCTGCTTACTTCTCCCATAAATCCAAGATTCTACAAGCGGTACGTAGACGACACTTTCACAATTCTACCTTTAGATAAAGTAACTGCATTTTTAGACCATCTTAACTCTATAAATTCTAAAATTCAGTTCACAATGGAGTTAGAGGCAAACAATTCATTAGATTTTCTAGATGTGTTAGTAATTCGGAATCCTGATAACACCTTGAGCCATACTGTGTATAGAAAAAAGACCCTTACAGATAGATATTTAAACGGTGATTCTCACCACCATCCTTCACAGTTAGCTACCGTGGGTAAATCTTTGTTTCAGAGAGCACGAGGGATCTGAGTTTTACCATCAGTCAAGTGTAACGTTCCTCTGCAAGATGCAGGAGTGTACAAGCTTGATTGTGAATGTGGTCTCTCCAACATAGGACAAACTAAAAGATCAATTAAAACCCGCGTCAAAGAACATACAGCTGATGTGAAAAATCGACGCTCCGGGAAGTCTGCAGTGTGTGAACATGTACAGGATCGCCCCCGTCACTACATCAGCTTTGATAGACCACAAATCCTCGCTAAAGAACACCGATTCCTTCCAAGGATGATTCGCGAGGCTATTGAAATCAAAAAACATCCTAATTTCAATAGAGAAGATGGCTGGGTGCTACCATCTGCTTGGGATCCTATAATAAATAAAATTAAATCCCAACCCAAGCATACAACTGCAAGACTTCATGATACCATAAGTTCATACTGTGTAGATCGGAACAAAAGTTAAATTTTAATCTATGGTAACCGCGGTTAACTATGACATCTGGACGTTGAACATCTCAGTCCTTCCCGTGACCATTGGTGCTGTAAAGCTCTCGAAACGTCGGGTATTAAAAAGTTAAATATACGCGATAAATTCCGTAAAAACTAGTATTATTTCAATGTGTAGTGTTCGCGTAAATATAAGAAATCATTATCCTTGGTAGATTAGTACTTTCTGCTTTTACGAATTCGTCTTCCATGACCCCTGTTCAATAAAATTCTGAATAAAGCTCAATAATCGTAACGATAACTTAAAAATTTCGAAATAACAGCACATTAGCTAGTTCAGTGACACGGAACACTAATACCCTTAGGCGGGAACAGTGACGTCACGCCAGTGTCTAATATGGTGGACAGTGTTTTGCAGATTTGAGTCACAGACAAAAAATATTTTTAAAATTGAAATATAAAATTTATAATGCAATTTTATGAATAGCAATAAATATTTCGCGTTTACTTTTTACAAAATCAATCATAATTTTTTTTTTTGATTTTTTACATGATGTAAAATACCCTAACGTTGAAAGCTGCTGTTAATTCAGCCGAGTATCACCAGCTTCCACAACCGCCTTTAATTCGTCATTGTTGACTAACGTTTTCGGACAAACACGGGATGTATTTTTCTGGTCGAAATTTCCGGAACGGAAGCGGACAAACCAATATTAGTGCGCTAGTTTGTAGTATCTGTTCCGTCCATAAACGACGTTGCGTGCGTTCCGTTTGGTATAACTATTTATTAATCTGTGTATTTCATAATTGCTCGAATTTTTAACGTATCCACGATGAAGAAAAATATTAAAATGCGATAAAGATTTATTGAACAATGACTAGCTCAGAAAAATGAATTCCATGTTTTTAAAATAAAACTAATTTCAAATTAGAATTTTTAGTCAAACAAAAATTATTTTGGTTTGAAATGGTCAGTACTAAGCATGGGCGTTTTCAGTTTTTAGCTGCAACGGTCATATAACCGATATTTTTCATATCGTAATTGAGGGATAAGTCGCTCGCATCCATAGGCTTTGACCACCTAATCCTAGGCCCACCCTACACGTGTCCCCCGGATGGTGCTAAATGAGCGACAAGCCGAAGGCACAGACTCGGCTCCTCGCCGTGGTAGCGGCGTAAAATATACTACCCCATATTTCGCACCATGAGGAACCAAACGAAAGAAATGGCTCCGAGTTCCCGGCGCCCCTTTAATGGGGCAGGGGTGCGAAGAATCTCCGGGAGGAAAACCGGCGACGAGGTTCGCCACCCGTCACGTTCTGTCTCCCGGAGGGGCGAAAAGTGGATTTCAGAGGCCCGTCTGGCTACGTTGAATGTATGTGGAGCAATGAATGATAAAATGGATGAAGTATGCGATATGATGTATGATAGAGGAATAGATGTGTTATGTGTAAATGAGACGAAAAGAAAGGGGAAGGATGTCACTACACATGGCATGTATACCGCATACTGGTCTGGTGTAGACGAGATTGAGCGGGAATGCCAGGGAGTAGGTATCATCCTTTCAGAAAGAATGGGCCAATGTGTGAAAGAGTATGAATGTGTAAGTCCAAGACTGCTATGATACGAATGAAAGTGGGCTTAAAGAAGTTGTTTGTGCTAGAGGTCTACGCCCCAGACATGTCTAAGCCCACTTATATCCGAGAGCAGATTTGGGAAATGGTAAGGATGGTGTTAATGAAATGTGAGGGAAATGAAAATATTATTATGCTAGGAGATTTTATTGGAAGGGTTGGGGTGAGGAGGCTTGGTTATGAAAGGATATTGGGAACGTTTGGTGATGAAAGTATAAATGAGAATAGTGAAAGCCTCCTCACCGTATGTATGAAAAAGAATCTTTTTGTGACGAAGAAGAGGATTCAGATGTATAATTGGGAAAGAGGTGATGATAGAAGCATGATAGATTTCGTAATTGTGGATGAAAGAATGAGGGGCGCAGTGGTAGATACCTATATAGATAGATAGATTACATGCAAGATTACATGCAGGCAGTTTACATACATAAATTACTCAAGGACAAACATCCAGACCCGGAACAATTATATATCCGGTGCGGAAGTTGGTGGTGTCACCCCATCGAAAGTAAAAAGCAATAAATTTTATATGATAAAGGACATGAATTATTTATTATTTATAATATTAAAGAAATAAGAAAACACAATAATAACTAAGACAGAAAAGGAATTGTTATACAATTAAAATTTCTTCTTTCTAGCTTTGACAGCTGCAAACTCAGCAATAACTTCATCGAAATTTATATTTTGTATTGCCTCGTGTTCGATATTTTAATTCGCTAATATACCAAGATTGCTAAGTCACGATTGGGTCATTGTTGCCCGCAAACAGTTTTTTTATTAATTTTAATTTTCTGAAACTCCTCTCACATGAAGCTACGGACACGCAAACTGTCATGAACAATTTCAGTGCAATCTATATATAACATAACATAAACATAAACACTCACGCCTGTCACCCAGAGGGGTAGGCAGAGACTACGGACTTCCATTTGGCACGATTCTGACATACCTCTTTCGCCTCCTTTACATCCATATATCTACGCATACATGCTCGTCGGTTAAGGGTACTTCTAACGTGGCCCATTTTCAAAATATCGCCAATTTGGTCGATAAACTTTTTTCTAGGGCGTCCCTTTCCGACTCGGCCATTCACATCTGCCATATAAATTTGCTTTGTCACTCTTTCCTCATTCATTCTTTCTACGTGACCAAACCACCGAAGCATTCCTTTCTTAATCCTGGTCACAACATCATCTTGCATACCACATTTATCTCTTATCACGCAATTTCTCACCCTGTCATTCAGATTAAACCCTAGCATATTCCTTAAAGACCGCATTTCTACAGCATTTATTCTACTTTCGTGCTTCTTCTGCCACACCCAGCTTTCACTACCATACATTAAAGTAGGGACTAACACAGCATTATGAATTACCATACGTGCCTGTTTTGACACATTCTGGTTCTTCATAATAGAGTGTAGTGCCCCATTCACTCTATTCCCTGCATTTACTCGTCGTTCTATTTCCCTATCATATCTACCATCCCTGCTAAATACACATCCCAAATACACAAACTCATCCACTTGCTCAATTAACTCTCCTTCTATTCTTATTTCACATACCGTTTTGCTTTCTTCTCTTTCAAAAACCATCACTTTCGTCTTAATTGCATTCACTTTCATTCCCCTTTCTTTCAATTCCCAGTTCATTAATGTAACCATCATTTGCAACTCTGCCGCCGATGACGCAAGTATGACTTGATCATCGGCATACAAAAGGCATTTGACGGTTAACTCGCCCACATTCTTCATCTTTCAAAGTTTGCAAACACCGGTCCATAAATAGGTTGAACAGCCAAGGGGAAGCCACACAGCCCTGTCTGACACCTTTTTGGATGCCAAACCAGTCCGAGTAGACCCCATTGATCCTGACACAAGCACTAGAGTCCCTATAAAGAGACCTTAATGCCTGTATCAAACCAGCGCTCAACCCATATGAGTTCAGTGTTTGCCATAACACATTCCTGTCCACTCTGTCATAAGCCTTTTCCAAGTCCATGAACGCACAAAAAACTTTCTGGTTTTTGGCCAAAAACTTCTCCGCAATCATGCGCATGGAAAAGACTTGATCTGTACACCCCATTCCCTTTCTAAAACCCGCTTGCACATCCCAAATTTTTCCATCAGTTTCTTTCATAACTCTTTCAATTAACACCTTAGCATACAGTTTACCCACAATACTAAGCAAGCTGATACCGCGGTAGTTTTTGCAGTCCTGCTGTGACCCTTTTCCTTTATATATTGGTACTATAACTGCTTTACACCAGTCATCCGGTACCCGTTTTAATCCCCAACATAAATTAAACAAGGTGTACAGCAGGCCTGCCACCACTCCCTCTCCAGCCCTTAGCATCTCGAGTGATACTCTATCATATCCAGCTGCCTTACCTGCTTTCATGCTTTTCATTGCTTTCATTATTTCATCTACACTTATCTCCATACCCCTTTCCACTTCTTTCGGAATTTCTAGTTCATTTAATTCATACGACTCTTCACTCATAAACACGCTTTCAAAGTATTCCTTCCATCTGTTTAAATTCGAAACTTCATCATTCAGAATACATCCATTCTCGTCTCTTATAGCATTTATTATAGGCTGTTTTGTATTTCCCCTGGCAGTTCTTACGAGTTTCCAGAACATTTTTATGTTAGCCTGGAAATTATCAGATATCCTTCTATCATTCTTATCCGTTCTTTCTTTCTTTTTCCTTTCAACAACTTCTTTTACTCTCTTATTTAGACGTCTAAATTCTGCCTTTTTTCTTTCAATCTCATCATTCATACCAGAAGAATTACCAGCTTTGGTTGCTAGTAAATCTAACCATGCTTTCTTCTTTGATTCAACTTCCACCCGTACCTCATCATCCCACCATAACGTATTACTTTTCCTTTCATTTGTTCTCTTACTTACACCACATACTTCGGTGGCGGTATCCACCAAACCTTTCTTAATAATATCCCACACAGTATTCAAGTCTAAATCATTCATACACAACTCATTCAAACATCTAATATTTTCTCTCAGTCTACATTTATACTTCTCTATCACATCTTCATCTTGTAACTTCTCTATTCTTATACGCTGTAACGCAGTGGTAGATACAGATGTCCGATGCCGCCAACGCTTGAAAAGACCATTAATTCGACATAAGACCAAGTAATGATCCGTCCCTACGTTGGACCCCCGGTAAACCCTTGTATCTACGACTGCGCTCCTCATTCTTTCATCCACAATTACGAAATCTATCATGCTTCTATCATCACCTCTTTCCCATGTATACATGTGAATCTTCTTATGACGAAAAAAAGTATTCGTCACAAAAAGATTCTTTTCCGCACATAAGGTGAGGAGGTCTTCACCATTCTCATTTATACTTTCATCACCAAACGTTCCCAATATCCTTTCATAACCAGACCTCTTCACCCCAACCCTTCCATTAAAGTCTCCTAACATAATAATATTTTCATTTTCCTTACATTTTGTCAACACCATCCTTACCATGTCCCAAAACTGCTCTCGGATGTAAGTGGGCTTAGACATGTCTGGGGCGTATACCCCTAGTAGGAACAGCTTCTTTAAGCCCACTTTCATTCGTATCCATAGCAGTCTCGGGCTTACACATTCATACTCTTTCACACATCGTCCCATTCTTTCTGAAAGGATGAAACCGACTCCCTGGCATGCCCGTTCGGTCTCGCCCACACCAGACCAATACGCGGTATACGTGCCATGTGCAGTGGCATCCTTTCCCTTTCGTTTCGTCTCATTCACACATAACACATCTATTCCTCTGTCATTCATCATTTCGCATACTTCATCCATCTTATCATTCATTCCTCCACATACATTCAGCGTAGCCAGACGGGTTTCCGCAATCCACTTTTCGCCCCTCCGGGAGACAGAACGTGACGGGTGGCGAACCTCGTCGCCGGTTTTTCTCCCGGAGATTCTTCGCACCCCTGCCCCATTTAAGGGGCGCCGGGAACTCGGGGCCATTTCTTTTATTTCTCGAGTCATGGTGCGAAACAAGGGTTGGTGGTAGATTTTACGCCGCTACCATACGGCGAGGAGCCGAGTCCATTTTATCGGCTTTGTCGCTCGTTTAGCACCACCCGGGGGACACGTGTAGGGTGGGCCTAAGGTTAGGTGGTCGAAGCCTACGAACGCGAGCGACTCATCCCCCTAATCTATATATAATAACATGAAAAAAAAATTATAATAAGTTTTAAAAAATCTAGAGACACCTAATGAATAACCGTAACATGAGCGGCTTTTAAATGTCTTCGCAGTCTTGGTATCTACAAAAGTAATTCGGTTTCTGAGACCTCATCATAAAAATCAGTAGATTTAGATGTTGCTAATGTCAGTTCTTCAGTATTCGCCAAAAGCAAAACATTAGTTTGTACGATCTCGAACAATGAAGCTACATCTTGAAGAGACTTCGCGAGCGTCAGGCTCTTTCGCGGGAATCCCCGAATTATACATAGAGCTGAGCTAGTGCTTGTGGAGGAATCCCCGAAAAAGAAATTTTTGTGCTAGCGATTTATTTATTTTTTGTTTGTACATTGTTCTTAAAGTTGTGAGACCGGGCCCACCTTTTTTGGGGTGACACCCGGTGCGGCCCGGCCCAGCCGCCCCCCCCCCCCCCTTAGCTACGCCACTGTTTGTAGGCCATACAAATACCTGTATCGTGCGGGATTCGAACCCGTGGTATTTAGAGTTGTAATTCAATGCTGCTGCGAAACGGAGACGTAAAATTTTAGTATGTAGTTTATTTAAAATAACAATTTGTAGTTTTTTATTTAATTATTTTTTGTTGACGTAATATAAAACTGCGGTTTAATAAAAATAAATAATAAATAATTACCTAATTAACAAAGATAATTTTTCTTCTTAAGATCGAAGAAGATGATGCACTGTGAGACATAATATGTATATAATTTTATGTAAATAAATTTATGATATACATAATATGCTATTCAGAAACATTGATAAATAATTCAAATGTTAGAGCCATGCTGCAGTTATATTTATAGTACAGTTAGTTGTAGCACGAATGGGTCGGCTCGACTGGGGAAGGACCACGCTCTCACAAAATACCGGCGTCAAATAATAGCTTAATGCTGCTGTGTTTCGTATGGTGAGTGTAGAGAACCGGAGACCCTTTTTACTGGAAACGAGGCATTCCATCTTAGTCCTCACGGGTGACAACACATCTGCATTTTGATTAGTAATCGAGGATAGATGTAGATGTCTATGGGCCACAGCAACCACTTACCATCAGGTGGACTGTGTGCTCGTTGGTCACCTTATCCTATAAAAAATACAAGTTTTACTTCAGTCGTGTCTTCACGACACACATTGATCCTAAACTTTATTACGAAAACGTTGCTGCTGCCCATCTCCTGATGTGTTTCTCTCTGTCGCCTCTCACGACACCCGCAGGATGACACAGGGTAGTGGATAAAGTTACGTTCATTCTGTTATTTATTCCTATAATTTTGTTACCCCTCTTTTTTTTCAAAGTGAGATGTAGGATCAGAGTTTGATTTCAAAGTCTATAATTAAAGTGTTAAAGTTAAGAAATAAACATAATTTATATATGTAGAAAGAATTTTCTGTTAGTTTATTTATTAATGATTATTTAAGTTGGCGATTTTCCTCTATGCTTAACTAGGCTTAAGACTAGCAGAAAAGTTTTAAAATCGATTTCCACAAAATACAAAATAGGCAACGCCCATTGCACGATAAAGTTAATCGCAACATAGTAGGTACTACAGAGATAAAACTTTTCTGGCGCATTTAAAAATCACCGTATTTACAAAATGATTACACAAGACTTAAAAATATTTACAGGTACCAATGAACTTTTTTCCTTTTAATTTTTTTATTTTCAATATTTTTTCTCATTTCATTCAATTTGAAATGGTTTCTTATCAAGATTTTCATTTAAAAATGTAATTTCCTCAACTTTGTTCAGCTTGAGACGACACCTTTTTTCGTTGATGACCAACCTTGTTTTAGAAAATAAGCGTTCACAATGTTGCACTTCGTGTGAAACATTTCGGACAAATGTGGGTAAATTATTCTGTGGTCTCGCCGCCACTGCGATGGACTTTCCATTTGCCTTTTGCCCATTCTTTCGCGGCAGTATCCCATCATCAATACACATTTGCAATTCTCTTATAGCCCTCGCTAGAGCGTTGCCTTGGGGGGCTTACTTTTCTTCAGTAAGGCATCAAATTTGTTCCATACACTAACAATTGAAGAACTTGTTCCTCCAACTTCATGAGTTGTGCTGTCTGTGGATGCTTCCCGTGTTACCATGCCTATTATTAATGACTGCACATGTCGTTTTAAATCTGTCACTGCATTATCATTTTTAAATAGAAATAATTTAAATCGTGGGTCTAACAAAGTAGAGAGCCCAAAAGTTTTACTGTGCTCAAATCGTTCTTTCAGCAAATTTTTTTTAAGGAAGCGGCGATTTCCTTTGTTTTGAGATTAAATAGCGCAAACTCTTCTTTGTTTAAAAATACATCACATATTTCTGTGAAACAGTTAATCATAACTGTTCGTATACTTCCTGTCAGACATTCATCACCGCTGATAGATGAAGTGACTTTTTCAAAGGGCTGTAAGACTGTAAGACACACTTCCCCCATTAACTCCCATTCTATTATATTAATATTAGGCTAGTCTCTCTCAATAAAGGCCATGCAGTGTTTCAAGACCTCTTTTAGTAAAAGGAATCGGCGTAACATGAAAAATGTGGAGTTCCATCTTGTTGGCACTTGTTGAACTAAACGTTTCGGTTCAACACATTCCGTCATGTTTTTAATTTTTTTTTTATAGAATAGGCTGACAAACGAGCACACAGTCCACCTGATGGTAAGTGGTTGCTGCGGCCCATAGACATCTACATCTATCTTCCATTACAAATCAAAATGCAGATGCGTTGTCACCCGTGAGGACTGAGATGGAATGCCTCATTTCCAGTAAAAAGGGTCTCCGGTTCTCTACACTCACCATACGAAATACAGCAGCATTAAGCTACTATTTCACGCTGGTATTCTGTGAGAGCGTGGTCCTTCCCCGGTCGAGCCGACCCATTCGTGCTACAACTATACTACTAATATAACTGCAGCATGGCTCTACCACGTAAAAAAAATTGTTAACAAAGAAGCATATCATTAACAGTAGTGCTTCGTTTAAAGTGAGCCACTATTTTTTTATGTTCTCTACTAATAGTTCTATTGGCCTTAGTGCCGACTGAACTATTAAATTGAGTGAATGAGCAAAACCTGTAATGCTTCGATCCCAAATCGGTTTCAATTGCTTTTACAATATTTCGAGCGTTATCTGAAATAGCGAAATGAACCTCTTTAGTCAAATTCCACTCGTCAGTCATATTTTTAACGCTTTCGTTAAATTAGCGCTAGTATGGCTTTCATTAAAGCTTTTGCATCTCAGCAATATTTTTGGGGCTCAAAATTATCGTCAATATAGTGCGCTGTTACGCCAATATGACTTTCGGTCTGTGATGAGGTCCAAAGGTCTGTTGTCAAGCACACTGACTTTGCGTCCCTAGAAACTATTTCTCTGACGCTGCTTAAGGTTTGTTGGTACAAAGCTGGAGTCATACCAGAGGAAATGGTCTTCCTACTTGGCAACATGTACCCGGAATATGCTTGACAAAATTTTTGAATCCTTTGTCTTCTACTAGTCGAAAAGGCTGATAGTCGATTATATATGATTCTAATAGATCACGATCAACTCTTTTTTTTCATCTGGTGTCATTTTTTATAATATAATTCTGCATTGTTTTTTGCATTTTGCTTAACATTTGACACTAGTGAGATCTCTAATCATTTTTACAGCATAAGCTGCATAGCTTAGTCTGACTGCCAGTTTTAGATATATGTATAGGGAATACTGAACCTTGGCGTCGAGAGTGATGCGAAGAAAACCAGAGTATTCAACAGGGCTCAGTTCTTCACCATTTAAAAATACATTGGTATTAAGATTTTTAACATTCGTTGTTGTAAATTTAATACATTTAGTTTTATTGCCGTTTATGTTGTTAAACCAATGCACTAATTTTAATACAGCATTATTCACTTCGTCATATTTAAATGTTTGACGTTTAAATTTAAAAATCAAGGAAGTATCATCAGCAAATAATAGGTAAACGGAAGGTAAGTCATTAATACACACTAAAAATAGGAATGGGCCAAGAATTGAGCACTGCGGGACACCCATCTGTACGGCCATCCGGAAGAACTTTTACCATTGATTATATATATATATATATATATATATATATATATATATATATATATATATATATATTAATAACTTTCTGCAAATATGCTATAGAATAAGGGTGACATACGAGCACACAGTTCACCTGATGAGAAGTGAATGCTGTGGCCCACAGATATTTATCCTCGATTAAGAATCAAAATGCAGATGTGTTGTCACCCCTGAGGACTAAAATGGAATGCCTCGATTTCAGTAAAAAAGGGACTCCGGCTCTCTACACTCACCGTACGAAACAAAGCAGCCTTAAGCTACAATTTTACGCTGGTATTCTTTAAGAGCGTGGTCCTACCCCGGTGTACGGCCGATCCATTGCTGATAAAACCATAATAAAGCTGCAGCGTGGCACTACGTACAAAACTGCCACTAATTGTTGTCAACTCTATTGACGCGGGTTTACCTGATTTGTACTAGCCGATGATTCGGTTCCGGTGAAAGAAGTGATCGTTTCCGATGCATTCCTTATGGCAGATGTACTCGGAAGTATCAAATTTTGTTCATTAACAGTTCCTGGAGTATTGGTTCTTTGCGGTCCTCTACACTTACCATACGAAACACAACAGCATTAAGCTGCTATTTGACGCTGGTATTCTGTGAGAGTGTGGTCCTTCACCGGTCGAGCCGACCCATTCGTGCTACAACTATACAATTAATATAGCTGCAGCATGGCTCTACCACTGTAAAATTTAAATCAACTTAAATTATACTATATTATATTATATTTTTATTTTACACATAATTGTCTGATGTAAAACTACCTAATGTACAAAATGCACACAAATATTGCAAATAAATGCACAAACGCAACGTCAAAAATTAATTACTTTATAGGTATTATTATCTTAGCGAACGGCACGGGCACTGCCACCAAGACCAAGTGTGTTATTGTTGCGTTTAAAAAAAGCTAATTCTAAACTTTCCATCCAAAACATAAACATAAAGTTGCCTAAACCCAATACAACATGGTTATACAAATCCAAGTCTTGTGTATATTGACCTAAAGATCATTTAAATTTGACAACTCTCACAACTACACAAACTTAAAAATTAGACAATTTTAACCACTTAAAATTCGCCCTTATTGCTTTAGGTAATTATATCCACTATTTCCATTTTGCACCAAAACTACCAAAACATCGCAACGAAATCCATATTCGCTTCATCTCTTTCTATACGTATTTATGACACCATCGCAAGAACGAGAAAAAACGAATATCAAGGAAGCAGTGGCGAAGCCTCCATAGAAGCCGAAAAGCCGGGCTTGCCTTATCAAACTGAATCAATAATATCAATCAATAATATCAACTAATAAAATAACTCGTAAACTGTTTCAAACTATTTCAAATTTCCCGCGCACTCCACTGTTCGACACATGTCGACCGATGACCTCGTATTGCCTTAGCGATACTGCTGCTGTCATAAAAAATGTGTTTTAATAGAGCGATTAGTTATCTCCCTCGCTCGCGTGGGCTTTTTACGGGGCTTTGGAGAAGACGATCGCTCTTTTTCTAACATATTCCAAAATATTCTATAATGATATAACTGATTGTATATATAGCAATTAGTATAGAGATTTAAAGCCAGGCTTTAGGAATGAATTTGTCAAAAGCGGAGGCGCGCGGCCAATACGTTTGCAAGTTTATTTTACATTTCAATGTTTATTTACTCTGTGTGCTAAGCTTAAGCGATTTAATATTGCGAGTTCAAAATTTATTCTTTTTTAAAGATTTTTAGTGAAAATGGAGGAAAATAGTGTTCCTTGTGATGAATTGAAGTGTGTTAAAGTGCTAATTGGAGAGGAAAAGGTAAAATCTTTAAACTTTGTTGAGATAATACATAAGGTCCAGAGTGTATTTCAGACTTATCAATCATCTCAATTAAACAACAGTTATTGGTACAATTAATACGTTCACCAACATTTTACGTGGACGTAATATAAATCTTTCCTTAAGAAATCGAGACGATTTCACTTATTTTATCTTATCTCTTATCCATTAGAATGTAAATAATTAGTCTTTTTTTAATTTTGTACATAGTTTGTTTTGTACTTTGTTTATGTATTGTATTGGATGTAAATATTTTTTTCTTTCGCCTAAACAAACCCAAACGGCTTTCTTCAAAGCCACCGAAGCTATGCAATTGCTGATATGTAATACAATCTATCTAGCAGTAGTAGGCTGTAAGGTGTATATAGTATATAAGATGAATGAGTGCAGATGGGATGCAAGGGAAAGTTAGTGTACGAAACAAACCCAATGAAAGTCGATCTAACACTGAATTTATGTAAAGAATTATAAATTGATGTATAGGCAAAAGTACGGAAGTTACATGATTTCGCAAGCGACAAATGCATTGTTTCTACTTGACCTAAATAAACGAGTCATTGAAATAAAATTACATAAAATATGTGCGGTAACCCTTACATTCTGCCGGCCCAAAAGAGGGAAAACTATAAACACAAAGGCACTAAGAATGTAAAAAAAAATAATAATATGATAACAATTCAAAGTACAAAAATGAAATCGTAAAATAATATAAACGAATTCCTTAAATATTTCATCACTGCACTACACTTGTGATGGAATGTCCAGTCGCACGGATCGCGGTCTCGTCCTTGGCGCAGGTTCCTGGTCTCCGCTCATGACTGCCGCCATAGGAATGGAGATTACGGGAGTGTTTGCCGTCATGTTCAGTGCTCTCTTGGTTCTGCGACATCGTATAATGATGTAAATGGATGCCGCTAGTATGATCAATCCCAGTATTGTGTACATAACTGAATATTGCGTGCGCTTTCTTGTTCTTTGAGGTTTGTAATCTGAGCCTTCATGCGACGCCACTCGTCTCCATGGTCTTCGGATGTAAATTGCTCGAAGCCTGAAGTAGTATTTAGGATGGAATTCAATATGGAAGTGTCTGATGGGATCGGTATGTCCTCTTGAACTTGAACTTGGCTCAAGTAGTTGTTGTGACCAAAAATAGAAAAGATGTCACTCTTGATGGTACAACCTTGACCGATTTGTAGTAAGCCATTCCCGGTCAGTGACTTCATTATCATTCCAGTGTCAATGCAAAATATGCGCACTGTGCATTTCCCACAGCAAGAGAATAGCCACCTGTTATCGCATTGTAACTTAATCCATCGCTCGCGACACGGTGCCTCCTTTGTATGACACATTATTTTAAGTTACAAATTGCTTGTTTTATTTGTAACTCATAAATCGGTTTATCTATAGAGCATAACAATCTGTTTGTCTGTGTATGGACACAATTTTGAATGTCGGATTCTGATAGCGTGAGGAGCAGGTCTTTTTGCAGATTGAATGCGATATAGGGTGTTATAAATTCCACAATGTAGTTCTGCTGCGGAAGACTTATAGCCTTATACAGCTCAAAGGTTTCCTTTTTGACCAGAGGAATCTTAATTTCGATAATCAGATAAGAGTTGCTCAGGTCACCACTTATCTTCATCAATTTGTATAGTTCCCTAAAGTCGTGCATATCGGCAGGCAAAGTCAGGTCATTTGGTATGTGTCTGTATATAATACTGAGCTGCTCTTCCTATTGTTCTGGAGGCAATAAGTGAGCGTCCATATGAGCATTTGCAAGGTGTGTTAAGGTGTTAATAACACTTTCCTGCAAGTGCCGAACATTAGTGATAATAATCATGGCTGACATGGATGCTGACAGGATATGTAGCTCGTCGTTATTCATTTTCTCTATTCGGTTGGTAGTGAAGGTTATATTCTGTAGGTATTTCTGAACCAATCCAAACTGCTTGTTCATGATGGCTTCGTTTCTTTGAAGAATAATGTACTGTGCTTCTATGACACTTGTTTGGTTTCGAAGCAGAAGTTGTAGGTTGTAGGATTTTCGTTCATAGAAATTTTTTCTATGTCCCTTTCATATTTCTTCGCGAAACGCTCGTCCAGGACACCGAACAAGGAATGGGCCACATATCCCACACCATTGATCAGTCCTCTTTTTTGTCTTCTGTGAACACCGTTCTTGAGTATCTTGTTGTAATGTTGAATTTCGGATATTTCATGTTGCAGCTGATATATGATACTCTTGTATTGTACTGGAAGCGTAATGCCGTGTAGGTACTCTTCCAAGTGACCGACGTAACTTTTCACGTGACTTAATGCTGACCAGTATGTACTCATATTATAGTACACAATTAATTTCCATTCATCCCGTATAAGATTTATGTCACACATTTGGTCAAAATAAATGTTTTGGTTGTTATCCAATGCTGATATGTTGTATGAACATCGGCTAGGGGTGAACAGACATAGGAGCAGCATCACCACCATCGTAAAGAATGTTCTGACAGGCCTTCTCGTCGTGCACCTTGGTCGTTGTTGTTTTGCTTGCGAGTCAGTTGTTGTGACGTCATCACATGTAGATGATTGAACGTCGTTTCTTGTATGTTGTTCCATGAGTTCTTCTCTCACCGGTAGAACGGATAGTTTTAAGATCGGCCTCTGCATGATTCCATTTTTGGTTTTGACTGACACCACCCGTACGTATCAATCCTTACCAGGGTGAACATCAATGACCCTACCCATTAACCATTTGCCAGGGGGTAAGTTTTCATCCTTGATTAGGACAATATCGTTGATCTCGATGTTTTTTGAGGGTGTTCTCCACTTGGTACGAACTTGCAGCTGTTGTAGGTAGTCAGATGACCATGTTTTCCACAACTGTTTGTTCATGGCTTGAATCATCTGCCATCTTGTTGTCAAGTTCATGTGATTAGGATCTGTTTGTGGTCTTGATATCAGTGATCCTCCAACTAAGAAATGTCCCGGTGTTAGGTATTCATCATCTGGGCTTTCAGTCAAGGCTATTAGAGGCCTAGAGTTTAGACACGCTTCGATCTGGTGAAGCAGTGTGATGAACTCTTCGTACGTGAGATTTTGCTCTCCTATTACAGGACGAAGGTGGTGTTTCAAGCTCTTAACGGCAGCCTTCCATAGTCCACCTGCAGAAGGGTAGGCTAGCGCATTGAAATGCCACTGTATGTCAAGGTCGTCGATCTTGTTTATTAGCTCTTCATTGATCGTTGCGAGGATATCTTTGTACTCCTTCTTAAGTTCTTTGGATGCTCCTATGAAGTTTCTACCCTGATCGCTGTAGATGTGTTTCGGGGTAGATCTTCTGGCGCAGAAACGTCGAAATGCAGCCAGAAATCCAGGTGTACTAAGGTCGGATAGCAACTCAAGATGGACAGCCTTTGTCGAGAGACAAACAAACACTGCGACATAGCCCTTATGTGTTCGTACTCCACGACCTTTGTTTGCTTTGATGTCAAAGGCTCCAGTGAAGTCAACGCCACAATGAGTGAATGCGCGCGAAGGTGTGACGCGAGGCTCTGGTAAATCAGCCAAAATCTGTGTTCTTTTCTCTTCTTTCAAGCGTCGACATGTCACACATTTGCGAAGTTCTCTCTTCACTGTGCGAAGCCCACCGAGAATCCAGTAGTTTTCTCGGGTGTGAGACAAAGTCAAGCCAGGTCCACCGTGTAGTGTGGTGGAGTGAGCCTTCTGTATGATGAGCTCAGTGAGTTTGCCATGACTTGGTAGTATTGTGGGATGCTTTGCTGATTGACTAAGCAATGAGTTGTTCAATCGTCCACCAAATTTCAGCAATCCATCACTAGGGTCAATGTATGGATTGAGGCTTAGCAGCTTACTGGATCTTCTCAACTTTTCTTGTTTTTGAAGTTGTTGAATGTCATCTTCAAATTCTATCGATTGTACAGTTTTGATAACTAAATTCAGAGCATGTTGCTTTTCTGTTGATGATAGGTAGTTTTGCCGAGGTAATTGTTTGTTTCGCAACCATTGTGTGAAACGTGATAGCCAGCCGATTGTTGTTACGATGCGCCGCGTCGAGCTGCATTCATGTAATAATTGTAAAATAAAATCATTTTTGTGAGATAAGGCTGCGTTCACACTAGTTTTATTGGTTTCTAATTCTGGTGGTTGCTATATTTCATTTTTGATCATGTTGGGATCAAATGCCAACAACCACTGCGGGCCCTGCCACCACAGTTGATGTTCTAATAACTAAAAAATAAAAATATAAATTTCTTTGCAACTTTCCGCTAAACATATAAAATGATGTGTCTTGCCTGGATTGAAGCGCACCTCCCGCCCTCCCTCAATTGCATACACTAACTCCATCACCACTAGACCAAGCACCACTACTCTCAACACCACTATTCCAGGCAAGACACACCATCGACGATAATACGACGATACTAGTAGAGGCGAAACACGCTAATCTTAGCGGTCAGCCGCCGTAGAGTCTATATTACCTGAGGATGCCTCGTGTAGAGGCGAAACACGTGTCGTATTATCGTCGATGGTGTGTCTGATGACGCCGGTAGGGAGGTCGGCGCGCAGCACCCAGTCGTAACCGATGTTCCACAGAGGTGGCCCCAGAACCGAACCCTGTGGGACACTGCACGACATCTCTCGCCGGTTCCACTCACCGTTGCGACCGGGGTAGATGACGGCCCTGTCCGTCAGGTAGTCCCCGACTATACGACGGAGATAGGTCGGCACCCGGTGATAACGGAGTGCCTCCCTAATGCAGCTCAGGGCATGGAGTTGAAGGCGTTGGCGATGTCGAGAGACACCGCCAAGACAACCCCCCCTCTGGCCACTGCATCCCCCGTCGTGAGGGCTCTCACGCGCATGATGGCGTCCACCGTAGAGCGCCTCTTGCGGAAACCAAACTGGTGTTCCGCAAGATCCGGCCCCGTCCCCGCAAGGTGCTCGGCGAGGCGGTTTGCAATGACTCTTTCAAAGAGCTTGCCCACCTCGTCGAGCAGCACCACGGGCCGGTATGCGGACGGAGAGTCCGCAGGGCGCCCCGGCTTCCGAATGAGGACCAGCTTCCCCGTCTTCCAACGAAGCGGGAATTGGCCTCTCTCCAAGCATGCGCTTAGGAGCCTCTCCAGTCGGGGCCCGAGAGCCTCCGAGGCCAGGACCCAAGCTTTGCCAGGCAAGCCATCGGGTCCTGGGGCGGTATTCCTGGCCTTGAGCCTACGCACCGCCACTCTCAGTTCTACCCCGGTCCCTTCCGGGATGTCGTCGTCGTCGTCCTGGTAGTCCGCTTCCGGCACCGCAGGTGGCGGAGCCATAGGCGGGGGCGGATGTTCCCCTCGCGCAGGGAACAGAGCGCTCACCACGTCCTCCACGAGCTGGGGCCGGAGACTTTGCGTCAGCGGGGGGGCCCAGGTGCGGAGTTTATCCCGCACCATCTTAAGTGCGCCCCCACGGATCTCTGTTGAGAGTCTCCAGCATCTCCTCACGGGCCCGATCCCGGGCCCGCAGGACAGCCTCCCGGAGGGCGGTCTTCGCCGCTCTGTATCCCTCGTACAGCTCCGCTTCAATGGCTGCCGCATTCGGTGGACGAATGCGGAGCCTGCGATGCCTGGTGTACAGGTGCCGCGCGGCGACATACGCCTCGCGTAGAGACGTCAGCTCACGCGACCACCAATACACCTGACGCCGGGCGCTTTCTGGCCGGACTCGGGGCATTGCCACGTCACATATCTCGGACATGGCCTCCTGGAACCACCCTGCCTCATCATTGACGTCGGCAGGCCTGTCCGGTGATGACACCCAGGCCTGCACGATCGAGGCTTCCAGGAGGAGCTCCCGGTCCAGCTGCTTCAGCGCCCAACGCGGACCACTCGGGGCCTGTTGGACTGGCGCGCTCGAGGACTGGGTGGAGACATCAAACCGGATGTACCGGTGGTCGGAGTAGGTCTCCACCCCCTCCATGACACGCCAGTCAATGGCACGCGGCGACAGAGCGGGGCTAGCGAACGAGATGTTCACCACCGACTCGCCCCGCATCCGCACACACGTGGGGACAGAACCCCGATTTAGGACGACCAGGCCTGTCTCCAGAGCCCAGTCTTCC
Organism: Parnassius smintheus behrii; assembly: GCA_036936625.1. Lineage (NCBI taxonomy): Eukaryota > Metazoa > Arthropoda > Insecta > Lepidoptera > Papilionidae > Parnassius > Parnassius smintheus. The sequence continues at coordinate 55,569,165 of JAUPFT010000008.1, read as the reverse complement.
ACCATCCTACCCCGCACATCTGTACGACGAGAACCCCAAGCCAAGTTCTTGGCATTGAAGTCCCCGAGGACAAGTACGGGAAGGGGATAACTTCCGACGACGACTGCTCTCAGCTCTGCAAGAGAGTTGTGGAGCTCGGCGAGAGATCGGTTCGGGGAGAAGTACACCCCCACAACGACGAACTCCCCGAACCGTGCTGCTACGCACCCCTGACCCCTCCTGACACCTTCAAGGGTCGGGGTACCGGCGGCGGCCGAAGAAATGATGGCCACTGAGCCGTTAAGGTCCGCCACCCAGTTCTCGCTAGGCCAGACAAAATACGGCTCAGCGACCACAGCGATGTTAATCGACCACTGCGCCGTTATAGGCATTCCATTTCAGCTTCCTCCACGGGGGGCCCCTCTGCGGGCGTCGGTGTCGCGGCGGCGGCGGCGGCGACAGTGACCGCGGTGGCGGTGGCAGTTGCGGCCGCGGCGGAGGCCACAGAGGCGATGGCGGCTTTGGCCCCTACCCTACCCGCGGCCTTGGCCTTGGCGGGTGGCACGCAGGCCTTGCTTCCGGCCCGGTGATCGGCTGGCTTGCCGGTCGCCGCACATGCATCACAGTGCGGCGTGGCGCAGCAGGTCGCCGATAAGTGTCCGGGCTGACAGCAGCGGAAGCAGAGGCCACTTCGGTCAACCTCCGAGGCGCATCTCACTGATACGTGGTGCTCCACGAGACAGCGATAGCACCTCAGAGGTCTGGGCTCCAGCAGCTTAACCTGCGCTGAGACCCAGCCTACCAGAAGCCTTCGGCCCTCCACTATGGTTTTGGCCGCCGTAACAGGGCAGCGCACCGTGGCGGCATGCAAACCCTGTTGGTCCGGGCGTATGGCGCCTGACCTGACCTGGTCAGTGGTGCACCCCCCGGACCTAGCGACGGCGGCTACCAACTCCTCCTCCGATACCGAGTCGTCCAGACCCATGATGCGCAGGTCTGCGCATCTGACGGGCCTTGACACTCGGGCCTCTTCCGCGTCCAGAGACGCTCTGAGCTTCGCAGCCAGAGCGTCCGCGGTCGCGCCGCTGGATTCCCCGGGGACCTCCAGCATACGGGCCCCCGTCTGGGTGACTTTGAGCCGGAGGCCCCCAGTGATCCCGAGCTCCCCGAGATCCACCGCCTCCTTCGCCTTCGCGAGCAGATCGCGGTAGGTAACGCCCTTCTTTTCTGCATCCGGCTGTAGTGTAATCACTACAGCTGCGGTCTTCGGGGCGCGGAGCCTAGCTGCGATCTTGCGCGCCCTGAACTGGCGCTGCCGCTCCTGCTCTTTGGCCTTTTTGGCTGCCTTCTTCCCCTTCTTTTTGTCCCCGACCACCTGCCAACCGGCTTCAGCCGTGGGAGGTGTAGGGAGCTGGGGGGGTAGTGACGGCGGCGGCGGTAGCTGGCTTGCCGCTGGCGCTGGCACATTCGCCGCAGGCACTGGGGCTGGTGCAGCCATCACCTGTGCTGCCGCCTTGCCCTTTTTTGCCTTCGTCTGGCCTCTCTTTCCCGTCGCCGGCTTAGCCGGAGCCGGTTCAGCCGGTACCGGTTTTGCCGGAGCCGGCCTTTCAGGGGGGGGGAGGGGCAACTGCAGCCCCGCCCGAGGGCTGACTGGACGGCCCCGGCCTGGATGCGGTAGCCGTGGCCGCCGCGTACGTTGCCGGCCTCGCCGCCGTCTTGTTTGCCCCCAGGGGGGGGGCGCAGGACGATGCCCTCCAGCACGGAGAACCGATGCTGGAAGGCAGCCAGCTCCTGCCGGACCAGGTTCAGAACCTGGTTCTCCAGCGGCACGGGCTGGCTTGGACGCTGCGTCTGGGGCGCCGCGCGAGAGGCAGGCTCACGTAGACTGGCCAGGTCTGCGCGGAGCTGCTCATTCTCCTTCTGGAGAGTCTCCATGGCAGACGTCAGGCGGGCCACGTCCGCCCGCAGCTTCGCCACCTCGTCCGCATTAGGCCCGGCCCCAACAAAGTTGGCCTCCGCAGCCGCCATGAATCGTAAACACTATGATCGAACTAAGACTGTTTCGTATTTCTTATGTGATGAAAAAGGTGAGAAAGTTACGGTATGTAAAATGTTTTTTCTCACAACTTTGGGTTACAAGAAAAGTAACTGTAAGGCTGTGAGGAACATTATTGAAACATACTATAAAACACAATACGCAGAGCCTATTGCTGACGGCCGAGGTCATAACCCGAATCCATCACAAATAGACAGTACAAAGGTCACATAATACAACATACATACATATTATGTCTTTTCGTCCAGTTGTGTCGCATTATATGAGAGTTCATGCACCGAACCGGAAATATTTGCTCTCGGATATCAATATCCGCATGATATACAATTACTGTGCGAAAGAGCTTGAAATAAATGTGTCCTATGGATTTTATAGGAATGTCGTACATGAGCTTAAAATATCCTTCACAAAGCTCGGACACGAGGAATGTGAATTGTGCGAAAAATTTTCTATTCACAACCCTAACGCAGCAATAAGGCACAGGAACTGCGAAAAATGCCAAGAATATGAAGATCATCACACTAGATACATTTCAGCGAGAAAAAAATATGAAAAGGATGTTGAAAGCCAAACGAAGCCAAAAAGTACTGACACCATAATATTTGCAGTTGATTTAGAAAAGGTAATTATGTTACCTCGCATGGAAGAATTTAAAACGGTTTAAAACGTTTTCAATCAGTTTTGTTCCTGTGGGTGACAAAAGGTTACATGGAGTTGGCAAAACACTGGGAGTCTTATGGAACGAAGCTATTGCAGGGAGAAAAAAGGAAGACATAATTAGCTGCTTTCGAGCATTTTTCTTTGAAAACCGGGACCGCAAAAATGTGATTTCGTGACTGGATAACTGCGCGGCCCAAAACAAAAATTGGTGCCTTTTTTCCTACTTAGTATATTTAATCAATTCCAAGGGTGTAAATATTGAAAGTGTTGTGCTGCGTTATCTGGAAGTTGGTCATACTTTTATGGCTGCCGATGAATTTCACCATAGAGTGGAGCAATAACTTAAGAAGAACAAGCGAGTGTATGACTTTGAAGATTTTTGCAAAGCTGTCGCTGATACTGATTCAAATACTGTGGTGAAAAAAATGACAGTCCAGGATTTTCACGATTTTGAAGACTGCTCCTCGTCGTATAAATTACAACATTCTGTGCCGCGAGCTTATAGAAACATGTCTGAAATCACTTTTCGGCGTGGGAGCAATTCAATGTTCTACAAGAACAGCCATGATACTGAAGAGCAAATAGAATTAGACTTCTTGAGAATTAAAAATCTTAAAATTGGCATTCCATTGCCTAAGCAGAAGCTTTCTCCACGAGGTATAACATCTGAGAGGAAATCAGCTATACTTTCCAAGCTTGGGCCACTCATGCCTGACAACAGAAGAGGTTTTTGGGGAACCCTACCCGTTAACGACAGTTCAGCTGATCTCAGAGAAATTTATGAAGACTGAAATAAAATACTATTTTTTAAATTAATATTTTAAGCAAAATTGATTATTTAATTTTCTTTATACTTTTTTGTAGTTATTACCAATATATTGCATTGTGATAATTCAACCAAGTGCCATGTTATGTTTGTTATAGTTACATTTAATTTTTATAATTTTTCATATTGTGATTAAGAGTAACTATTTTTTATTGATTTTTAAGTTAGGGTCCAACTTATTCGTAAAAAGAATAAAAGTAATTAATTTTTACTTTCCTTGGGTATCTAACTAAACAAAAAGTGTAATTGAGTTTAAGTATTAGCACTTTTTGTTTTTAATTCATAAGTTCTATTTGTTAACCAAAATTGTATGTAGATGCTTATCCCTAATAATTTATAAAAAACGTTCTTAATATTTGAACGTTTTTTTTTTGTTTAAATGTTGGTGTGCTAGAAGAAGATTTGTTAAGTTTTGTTTCAGTTATTTGGATAAGCTAACCAGAAATGGTATGATATTAATATTATAAATATGTTTTATGGTTTATTAAACTTTCTTCACATGATTGTTTTTTTTTTTTGTAGAAAACATTAAGTCAATTTACACTAAAAAAAAAACCGGCCAAGAGCGTGTCGGGCCACGCTCAGTGTAGGGTTCCGTAGTTTCCCGTCCGTCACAATAAGTGTTCCCACTTATGAGTTTAAAGGTGGGTATCCATTATGTTCGCGCTCCAGCAGCGCTCCGCGCTCCTGCAACTGCTCCCGGTAGTGGGTACTGTTGTTTCCATCCAAGTTCAAAATGATTTTCCTAGAAAGTCCTTATAAAGTTCTACTTTTCAGATTTTTTTCATATTTTCTAAAATTATGGTTCAAAAGTTAGAGGGGGGTTCAAAAGTTAGACACATTGTTTTTTACTTTTGGAGCGATTATTTCCGAAATTATTGACATTATCAAAAAATGATTTTAGTAAACCCCTATTCATTTTTAAATACCTTTCCAACAAAACAGAATGGGTCCCACATATATGCAATAAATGAAACCACAAGTAATACTAGTCCGTAGAAGTGTATAAAAATTAAATATTAAATTATACCCCGTAAAATAAAAAAGTGAAATTTTCAAACAAAATAAATATTAAAATAAATTCAGTAAAAGTGAACACTCTGTTTAGACAACGTACCTTGACCCCTTGGAAGAGTGACAACGTTGCACGCGGGTGGCACGCCGACAAAAGACACCGCTTTCGATATGTCGCAATACCAATAGTTTGCACTGCGTGGCAACGTCGCTTTTTAATGTTCAAGGATTCAAGTTCATTGAATCATTGACTTAGTGACCCAATTCTATAGAGTGTTCAAATTTGCTTAAAATTAAAACTCTACTTTTTGACCTAATTACTGGACCGATTACGTTCATTTTTTGTATATCGTCAGCAAAGGCGATAACAAGTATATGGTTTCATTTATTGCATATATGTGGGACCCATTCTGTATATCACACGGTAGGGTTGAAATTAAAAAAAATCACTTCCCACTTTACATATACCCTAATAAAACATTTTTTTCCAATTTTTATTTTACCACTTTGTCGGCGTGATTGATATTGGTACCAAATTTCAGCTTTCTAGTGCTAACGGTCACAGAGATTAAGCGAGGACGGACAGACGGACAGACAGACATGGCGAAACTATAAGGGTTCCTAGTTGACTACGGAACCCTAAAAAGGCGCAATTAGACAAAGGTGCCCTTTCTTTTAGACTCAATGACCAATTTGCTTGGAATATTAAAAAGAAAGGTCTCAACATTTGGTTAACTATGCCTTTTCTTTGTGGTATTTTTAAAATATTTTTTTTTAAGTTGAAAGGATTTTTTTATATATATAATAATTAATTATATATAAAAATTAAAAAGTAAAAAATATAATAGTACTAACCTTCACGCTATATCATCAGTATTTTTTTTTTCTTTTAAGCGATAGGTTTCCACACTATGAAGCAGAATATGGTAAAAACTTTAATCTCAATTATCTCAGTTTGACCAAAATTATAGATGTGCCCTTCTCTCGTACGACGGCAGTATGGTTAAAATGAAATAAAAGAAGATATAGTAAATAGTTGCCGAGTAGCGGCGGTGTAAGAATATCCACTATATTATACGTGGTAGAGCATGCTGCAGTTATATCAGTAGTGTAGTTGTAGCACGAATGGGTCGGCTCGACCGGGGAAGGACCACGCTCTCACAGAATACCAGCGTGAAATAACAGCTAAATGCTGTTGTTGGCGACGCGCCTATAAGAATGTTTCAGTTTATTAAGTCAACCGATGACGAATAACTTTTCAAAAACTTATTGTCCAATAGAAATGTTCTGATAAGAAAATGCTTAGTTAAATCTTAAAGAAATGTCGAATTAATGATATGAAGGTCTTGGGTTCGACTCCCAGGCCGGACTAGTTTACTGTTTTCTAAGTAATATCTTTCAATAAATTCAAAGGAATATTAAAGTGAAGTTAGAGATCGGATTTGTTCCCCGGTCGAGATGATCACTCTGTGCACAAACAGAATTAACGGAAATCAATTGCATAAGTATTGTCTTGTATAAGTTTGATATGTTTGTACGAAAACAAATGCCTATTTGTTATGATTGAGAACATTCACTTGTATTGTTATCTGATAAGAGACATGATAACTGGTAAGAATCTTATCAGAGATAGTTTCCTACAGTTTGAAAATTGTGTAGACGCACTTATTTATTTAATATTGTTAAAATTAAGTGTATTTCAGACTTTCATTTTTTCTGATAGCCGAGAGCCGTGCAAAGTTAGTTGTTCAAATAGTGTGAGTTCACGGAAGCACGCTGACCACGCCCCTAGGAGGCCGAATATGTAAAAATTTAAAATGTTTGTAATTTCAGCAATTTATGTAAAAATTACTTGTAAAACATTTCAGGTTGATTGTGCGTGCTAAAAAGGTGAATTCTGTGTTATTTTTATGTGAAAATTCCTGTGTATAAGTGAAATAATGATAGTTTTGCATAAGAAATTTAAAAGTGTTTTAAATAGTGAAATAAATAGAGAAAATGTAAATTAAACTATTGTATTAGTTAACATATGTATAAATTCAAGTGGGAAACATTGTTTTAACTTTCTGTGTTAAATATTTAAGAAGTTTGGATTTTGAATTTGTGATTAAAATAGGCATGTTTTGTTTTATAAATTAAAGGATTTTTGTGATACGAAAAAATAATATATATATCATGGTGTAGATATTGTTTTGTGCTATCTAAATAGATAACTTGTATTTATGTGTGATTTATGTGAATAAAGAAATTAAGTGAAACGTGAGAGAGTAATAGTACAAATTTATGTAATTAAGTTGCGCAGGCACGCGAATGGCGCGGCTCACTTTCGCGTATAGCTCTGGGGGTAGCATAGTGAACGGGTTTTATTGCAATTCGTTCGGGGAAATAGTTCGGGGAAATAGTTCGGGGAAATAGTTCGGAAAATAAGAAAATCCTTCGGGAAAAGTGAAAAACCAGCAGTCAAGAAGAAAAAGTGTAGGGAAGTGATAGGGAAAAGTGATTACTCTCTCACGGAACGGTTTGAAGATAATTGCTGTTTTATTCCCAAGTAATTCATCCCTAAAGTTATACAGTCCACATCGAAGAATTAAGGCGTCGGGACCGGGACGACTTCGGAAGACCCGTAATCCCCGTCTGAACCTACTTGCTGAAAAAGAAAGAGGTTATCGCCCTAGTGTGTTACTCCGTTGCGGAGATCACATACGTTGTTCCCGAACCCAACGTAGGCGTTATAGGAGGCCGGATCGAGAGAAGCCTCGATTCCTCCATTCTGTTTCTTAATCGAAAGTCGAGTTCCGTTAGGTTCTTTTTCAATTGGACCTTCGGAGCCGGATTAAAAGGACCACCCGAACCCCGCCAGCTGGATCAAGGAACCAGCTGTGGACTGCTGGTTGTGGAAAAAGAAGACCTTCGGAGCCGAGTGAAGATCAGCAACCGAAGGAAGCCGGAGGTTTGAGCTGAAGCAATAGGACCAAAGGCCAGAAGACCAGGACGTCAGCGCTGAAGGACTGGACCTGGAACTACCGGAAGAAAGAAAACCGGGATTGCGGCCTGGGGCGTGTGCTCGCATGGGGCACGTATCGCAGCCGGGCGCAGGTGTCTTGTGAAGGCACTCATCGTGGCCAAGCAGGGCTTGGCATTTTTCCTGTCGGGCAAGCGTGCTCGGCATTTCCTGTCGGACGACCGTGTCCGGCATTTTCCTGTCGGGTCATCAGAGTGCAGGAAGAAGCATCCACCGCTGCTGCTGCCAGGCGAGGGTGCGCGTGGGCACCTGACTGCATCGCGGCCGGAGGAGGGCGCTCGGACGAGGCGTCACCGGCAACTGGGCGGCGAGCACAGCATACATCCCGACCACCTAACGGTGCCAAACGGTTGGGCTCTGGCACAACACCTTCGGGTGGAGCAGTTCTCTCGAGCGAGACTGCGCTTGCACTACCGCTCGACTGTTTCGTCATATTCCTTGGCGGGACAGTTCCTAAACCTTTCCTCCATTCCATTCCTGCACGACTCCATCCCTGGACGGCTCACCTCGGTAGGCCCCGTCCAGGATTGATAGGGCTGATAGGGCTGTTAGGGTGGTAGTAGGGTTGTAGGGTTGGGAGATAAGGGGGGGGGGAGGGGTAGTGGTGTTAGGTTGGGGTGTAGAAGGGTTGTAGGTAAGGGGTTGTAGGGACCGTAGGGACAGTTAGGGACCGTAGGCCAACAATCACCTTCCTGCAAGATGAAGAAGGCACAAGACCAGACAGGGAGAAGCGAAGGGAGCAGGACAAGGACAGGGCTCTCAAGAAAAGCTAAAGAAGCGGAACCATCTGGAGCGACCACAGCTACTGCGTCAAATGGAGCAACTCCTTCAAGTGGAGCCACCACCGACACGTCCACATGCACGTGGGACACAGGGACGTCCGTGGCAACGACAAGCAACAGGACGGACACCAGTGGTACGCAGGCCAGCACCGCACAACAATCCGTTATATCCAGGAGTGAAACGGTGGTCGAAAAAGTAGGTCAAAGGACCGAAGAAGCGGCATCGTCAAGGACAGTAATCGGGCACACTAGTGATAAAGGGTCACAAAGAGGCAGTAGGTCATCGCGATCGGCGAGGCTGAAAGCCGAATTAGAGGCGCGGATTAAATTCGAACGCTCAGAGCTCGAACGAGCACAGGCAGCTGCTGCCTTAGCCAAGTCTCAATTGGAGTTGGCACGACTCAACCGAGAAGAGGAGATCGACTCGAGTGAGGATGATGAAGAGCGGAATACTCAGGTGGAACCTTTCGTAAGGAGTTGGGTTCAGCAGACCATAATGAGCGCGCCGGTTAGTGTAGCACAACCCGATATTACTGATAAGGAAGCGTGTAAAGGATCACGCCGCAAAGGGGCGGAGATCGAGCGCAACCAAGGAAATGCACAGAAAACACACGCGAGTGAGGTGTCAGAATTGACCGAAGCGATTGTGAGTGCAATAAAAATAGCGGGTAAAGATAAGTCTTCCCAGCTTCATTTCCTCCAGGAATTACCGGTGTTCGATGGAGACCCGGGTGAATGGATAATTTTCAAAACGGTGTTTGAAGACACGAGAAGCCAATTTTCAGGGGTGCAGAATGTCGCACGCCTTAGGAGGGCATTAAAGGGCACCGCTAAGGAAGCGGTTAAGTCGTTGTTGTTTACTTTGTGTGAACCTGAAGAAATAATGAACGCTCTCGAAAGAAGATTCGGTAGGGTTGAGATGCTCATTCTAGCCGAAATCGAGAATGTAAAGCGTATGCCAAGATTGGCAGAAGATTGCCGGAATATTACGGTCGTATTACGAACGTGGTTGCCACGATACAAGCGTTGAATCAACCACAGTATTTGTACTCACCGGAGTTAGTGAGCCGCATAGTGGAGAAGCTCGGAACTATGATTAAATTTAAATGGTTTGAATATCGAGCTCAGTATCCTTTGGAGCCAGAGTTACAGAAGATGGCCAAGTTTTTAAATTTATTAAGTGAACAATTTGGAGCGTCCTTAAACAATGAAAATGCGCCTGAAAAAAGGAAGCGTCCTGAATTCAGGAAGCAAACTGTACACACTGCAAAAGGAGGTGTACGCAGCTGTGCCGTGAGCGAGCGCTATATGCGCCGAAGTAATTCGAGCGAGCGTCTAGAACGCCGAAACAGTAAAGGGCACAACCGACAAGTGGTTATGACAACCCAGGATAAGCCTGTAAGTGGGGTAACACATAAGTGTGTTATATGCAACAAGGAGCACTCTATAGTGAGTTGTTACAAGTTTAAGGACATGAATATTCGCGAGAAATGGGAAGCGGTCAAAAAAGCGAAAGTATGTTTCCAATGTTTGTCACCTAACCATAGGAGGTTAGAGTGCAAAGCGAAAAAATGTGGTGTAGAAGGATGTAGAATGTCACATCATCGAATGCTACACCGATACCCCAATGAAAAAACCTCGCCACAAGGGGACGAGGGGGGTAAAGATGCTCAGATTACAACTGTTAGTACAGTGAATGCACTGGCATGTGCATACTTAAAGATTATACCGGTCGAGTTGTATGGACCTAGAGGAAAGGTCAAGACAACAGCTCTTCTGGATGAGGGATCGACCATGACACTCATAGAGGAGTGGATGGCTCAGAAATTAGCGCCTCGCGGACGTAAAGAGGGATTACGTATCGAAGCCGTGGGAGGTAAGCGAATTAACGACGACAGTTCGTATCGCTTAAACGTTAAGATAAAAGGCATTTACTCGAGCGACTTGGAAGAGATAAGTGTACAAACAATTAAGTCACTTAACCTTTCTCCTCAGTCGGTAAGCCGAGAATTATTGCAACGGTGTTCTCATTTGACACCGATTAAGGATGAGTTGATGTATGAGAGGTCCAAACCTACCATATTAATTGGTCAGGACAATTGGCATCTCATAGTTACTCGTGAATTAATTTCAGGAGGTAAGAACCTACCTGTAGCATCGCTCACCAAACTTGGATGGGTTTTACATGGTCACATATCGGGTGGTATTAAACCGATCAAGATCGTTAACCACATTTCCACCAAGAAAGAGGAAGATATGGATAAATTGATCAAGGATTATTTTAGTTTGGAATCTCTGGGAGTGTCGGCTAGAAAGCCCGCGAACGACCCAGAAGAACGAGCTTTAAGTATTTTGAACAAAACGGTACGTCGTATACCTAATAATAGGTACGAGACTGCTTTGTTATGGCGCACAGACAATGAGTGCATGCCGTCGAATAGAGCGCAGGTTGAAAGTAGCCTGTTGAATATTGAAAAAAAGCTCGACAAAAATAGCGAGTTGAAGAAGGAATATGAGAAGCAAATTGAAAATCTCATCGTTAATGGTTACGCAGAGAAAGCGAACCATATTCCCATTTCCCCACGTACGTGGTACCTTCCTCACTTCGCAAGTCCTGATTTATGGCCCAAACAAGTGGACACCATAAAAGGCTTAGAAACAGGTGAAGAAAAAGCGCCAAAGGGCGTAAATGCGTTAAGAAAGCAAGAACCGTTAAGTCTACCCGACTACGGACGATTTAGCAGCTTTAAGAAATTCCTTGGGGCAACTACACGCACCTTACAAGCGGTAGAAAAATTCAAGAGTTTAAGAAAGTCGGTTAAAGGACCCGACGACGCAGCCGAAAAGTCGGTTATGTGTTTCAACAAAGTTTTAGCAAAGTCGGTTAAAGGACCCGATGGCGCGTTGGACATAGCGCTCTTGAAAAAAGCGGAATTATTAATTTGGAAGTTCGTTCAAGACGAGTGTTTTTATTCGGAAATAAAATGCTTGAAAGCAGGCAAAAGTGTTGAAAGAAGTTCACGCTTAAGTAAATTATCTATGGAAATAGGAGAAGATAACTTACTCCGTTTAAATGGACGTTTACCTTTGAAGTCTAATTTGACCGAGGAAAGTAGAAAACCTGTCATATTGGACGGTAAACACGAAATCGTTAAAATGATGATTAGGGAAGTTCATCATCATTTTGGACATGCCAATCACCAGACGGTGATGAATGAGGTGAACCAGAAATTTTATGTCTTGAACTTACGTAATGTAGTACGTAGTGTGTCACATCATTGTCAGTGGTGCAGGACATACAGGTCGAAACCGCAGAACGTGCCATAAGGAAATATTCCTCTGGAGAGAATAGCTCATCATGAACCACCTTTTACATGCTCAGCTGTGGATTATTTCGGTCCTATGAGTGTAACTATAGGAAGGCGACACGAAAAACGTTGGGGTGTTTTATTCACGTGTCTGACTACCAGAGCAGTACATCTGGAATTAGCAGCCTCATTGACACCAGCGTCAATGATAATGGCGTTGAGGCGATTTATCGCCAGAAGAGGAAAACCAGCCGTTATATACAGCGATAACGGGACAAATTTCAAAGCTGCGAATAAAGAATTATTGAAAGCATGCGAAGAATGCCATGAGGGCATGAAAAATGAGTCATTTAAGAAATATATTAAATGGAAATTTATACCTCCGGGAGCTCCGCACATGGGTGGCGCCTGGGAGAGGTTAGTAAGATCGATTAAAATTGCGTTGACCGCTACGCTCAGAGAAAGAAGCCCACGAGAGGAAATTCTACATACGTTGCTTTTAGAAGCAGAGCACACAGTAAATTCCAGGCCTCTGGTAACATTCAGTATGGATAGTCCTGAAGAGGGTTTGACACCCAATCATTTTCTTCTGGGACGCTCATGTGGTGATCGACTACCTGGATTATTTCTAGAGCGGCATCTGACGGGTCAACTCAATTGGAAAGCTGCACAGAGGTTAGCCGACCATTTTTGGACAAGGTGGCTGAAGGAATACATGCCTACCTTAATACCGCGAACAGGTAATAACGGAAAGTTCATGGAACCTAAAGAAGGCGATATTGTTTTGATAATAGATCATTCGTTGCCGCGAAATACGTGGCCGAAAGGCAAAATTAGTAGAACGTTACCGGGACCAGACGGTCACACCAGAGTGGTTGACGTCATTACTAGCACAGGTATCTTGAGGAGACCTACATCCAGAATAATAGTCCTGGTACCCGCGACGCCTCCCAAATGATGGTGCTAACGCACGGGGGGGGAGATTGTTGGCGACGCGCCTATAAGAATGTTTCAGTTTATTAAGTCAACCGATGACGAATAACTTTTCAAAAACTTATTGTCCAATAGAAATGTTCTGATAAGAAAATGCTTAGTTAAATCTTAAAGAAATGTCGAATTAATGATATGAAGGTCTTGGGTTCGACTCCCAGGCCGGACTAGTTTACTGTTTTCTAAGTAATATCTTTCAATAAATTCAAAGGAATATTAAAGTGAAGTTAGAGATCGGATTTGTTCCCCGGTCGAGATGATCACTCTGTGCACAAACAGAATTAACGGAAATCAATTGCATAAGTATTGTCTTGTATAAGTTTGATATGTTTGTACGAAAACAAATGCCTATTTGTTATGATTGAGAACATTCACTTGTATTGTTATCTGATAAGAGACATGATAACTGATAAGAATCTTATCAGAGATAGTTTCCTACAGTTTGAAAATTGTGTAGACGCACTTATTTATTTAATATTGTTAAAATTAAGTGTATTTCAGACTTTCATTTTTTCTGATAGCCGAGAGCCGTGCAAAGTTAGTTGTTCAAATAGTGTGAGTTCACGGAAGCACGCTGACCACGCCCCTAGGAGGCCGAATATGTAAAAATTTAAAATGTTTGTAATTTCAGCAATTTATGTAAAAATTACTTGTAAAACATTTCAGGTTGATTGTGCGTGCTAAAAAGGTGAATTCTGTGTTATTTTTATGTGAAAATTCCTGTGTATAAGTGAAATAATGATAGTTTTGTATAAGAAATTTAAAAGTGTTTTAAATAGTGAAATAAATAGAGAAAATGTAAATTAAACTATTGTATTAGTTAACATATGTATAAATTCAAGTGGGAAACATTGTTTTAACTTTCTGTGTTAAATATTTAAGAAGTTTGGATTTTGAATTTGTGATTAAAATAGGCATGTTTTGTTTTATAAATTAAAGGATTTTTGTGATACGAAAAAATAATATATATCATGGTGTAGATATTGTTTTGTGCTATCTAAATAGATAACTTGTATTTATGTGTGATTTATGTGAATAAAGAAATTAAGTGAAACGTGAGAGAGTAATAGTACAAATTCATGTAATTAAGTTGCGCAGGCACGCGAATGGCGCGGCTCACTTTCGCGTATAGCTCTGGGGGTAGCTTAGTGAACGGGTTTTATTGCAATTCAGCTCTATTCTGTCGTAGGGCCACTAACTCGCCCTATTATGTCCGTAATGCTGACCTACATCGAGACTTAGAGCTCCCAACAATCCAACAGTTTCTTAAATCACTCTCTGAGAGATTCTTCAAAGCCTCAGAGTCCCACCCAAATCATCTCATTCGTGAGACAGCTGCCTATGCAGCCCCTATTCACACTCGCTATAGTGTGCGCAGACCGAGAAACTCTCTCTCGGACCCCCCCAACAAGCTTTCGGCTGACCTGAACTGCCTCCTGGCGGCTCAGGCCGAGCCTCCATAACACATCCATTAATCTGCCTTAGTTAGGCACTCTTCTAAGCGGCTTTTCGCTGCTTGCGCCCTCCTTTCTGCCAAGGAGGGTCGCGTTCGTATACGGCTTAGAGATCTCTAGTCAGATCGTTAAGCCATTTCCTAAAAGGCGGTGTTTAGTGGGTAAAAGTCTCCACATAACCACGCAGCCGGCTGCGTGGTATGCTATGAGCATTCACCGCCTCCCTCCCCCGCTTTCCGGAGGGTTGCCCATATTTGCTTCGGGCGCAAAAAAAAAAAATTGCAATTCGTTCGGGGAAATAGTTCGGAAAATAAGAAAATCCTTCGGGAAAAGTGAAAAACCAGCAGTCAAGAAGAAAAAGTGTAGGGAAGTGATAGGGAAAAGTGATTACTCTCTCACGGAACGGTTTGAAGATAATTGCTGTTTTATTCCCAAGTAATTCATCCCTAAAGTTATACAGTCCACATCGAAGAATTAAGGCGTCGGGACCGGGACGACTTCGGAAGACCCGTAATCCCCGTCTGAACCTACTTGCTGAAAAAGAAAGAGGTTATCGCCCTAGTGTGTTACTCCGTTGCGGAGATCACATACGTTGTTCCCGAACCCAACGTAGGCGTTATAGGAGGCCGGATCGAGAGAAGCCTCGATTCCTCCCTTCTGTTTCTTAATCGAAAGTCGAGTTCCGTTAGGTTCTTTTTCAGCTGTTGTGTTTCGTGTGGTGAGTGTAGAGAACCGGAGACCCTTATTACTGGAAACGAGGCATTCCATCTTAGTCCTCACGGGTGACAACACATCTGCATTTTGATTTGTATTCTAGGATAGATGTAGATGTCTATGGACCGCAGCAACCACTTACCATCAGGTGGACTGTGTGCTCGTTTGTCACCATATCCTATAAAAAAAATCCACTACCCCATACGGTCCCGCGGATGTCACAAGAGGCGACAGAGAGAAAGTAAATTAGGGCGGGAGCATCTTACCCATAACAACTCAAAATAATAAGAAACGACGGTGACCCAGCCACCTGCAAAGCGTGCCAACTACGGCAAAGTCCCCCCCCTATAAAATAATATGGGAGGCCTAGGGTTAGCGGTGGACATTTGTACACTGTTATGTATGGATAATAAATAGTTATGATTCATCGTCTCGACAAAATATATAGGTGTAGGTATATCTTGTGAGAATATCCTTTAATCAATCAAGTTACACCATCTCTAACAGACCACGCAGTCAGACATATTTGTTTCTTTTGACCGATCAAATGTTTTTAATTGCAAAAAGAATTTAAAATATTGTATTGCAGTCTAACGTTGTTTCAAATTATAAC
This sequence comes from Parnassius smintheus behrii, assembly GCA_036936625.1. Lineage (NCBI taxonomy): Eukaryota > Metazoa > Arthropoda > Insecta > Lepidoptera > Papilionidae > Parnassius > Parnassius smintheus. The sequence goes on along the minus strand of JAUPFT010000008.1, from coordinate 55,553,747 downwards.
TATTTCATGTTTATTAAAAATAATTCTGGACGTAAAAACTACAGATTTAGGTGGTCTATAAGTCTATGCAGTCAGTAAAATATATCTGTCAACTCTAATATTTATTGGTTCAAGTTCCAAGTACAACATTAAACTAATTAGCTAAATTATGGGGAAATATATTAGGATGAGAACACTGAGTCCACCCACAGATAAGATTTTTAGGATTTTCGGATTGGTACCTGAGTGCGTTCCGTCTTAATCTTTAAGTTGGTGTGAGGGCGGCTTACAAATGTCGAAACCTAAACACTATCGACTGGTGATGGGGAGCATCATCACCAACTTGTCCGCAGTCATCGGAATGAGCAAACATTTTCCGCATTACATATATCAGCGGGCTATTGTTGAAAAGGCCTGTATCCACCATGTGATTGCGAAATAATATTGGAGAAATAAGAACATCAGTTGAGGAATTCAATAAAAAATAATCAGACTTGAGAAAATAATTTATTGAATAATATAATGAATGTACAATAAGTGCTCACAGCGCCATCTGGCCACAAGTCCTGGCAACTTGCTAGAACGAGACGGCAACAATTAACAACACGGAATAGTTCAAGGAATTCGGGCCTTGCGACAGATCGCTGCACCAACGCAATGTATATGTACAACAGTTAATTACAAGTGAGATCTAAACTATTCTCAGAAAAGCTAAAAGACGCAAAATTCTATAGAGCAAGGTAAAAAAATCATTTGACACTAATGCTTATTTTTCATTGCGTGCAAAGAAATACCATGTGGAAAAAATAAATAAATTGTGACTGTCAACTATAATAATAAATTATATAATATATAATAATTATATAATGATTAATTTTATCAAAAAAAATATAGTTAAATATACCAGTGAAATTTTGAAAGATCCGAACTTCACTTTGTTCAAATGAGACAATTGCCTCTCAAAATGACGTTTAACAGTCTGCCATGTAAATGCAGAAATGGTAGAGACCGTTTATCTCTTTCTTTCGTATGACTTTATTATCTGGTCTTTTTCTTTACCCCACTCACCATTTTTAATATAACGGTTTGTACGCTCTGCATACCTTGGAACAATTATTGACTTTTATTTTTGGGCGTCAAATATCTACACTTTTTTATTCTATAGCTATAATACTTATTTAAAGATTCTGTAAATTTGTAAATAAGTGATTGTCTAGCTATCATACATTATGTATTTTTTCCTAAACTTAGGCAATCTATAATATATATAATAGGAAGTTGAATTTTTGTTTAAACTTATTGCAAAGACTAACAAAAAACTAAAGATAGTTAGCCTCCGTTGAAATGAAATGCGTTAAGTATAAAAAATCTATGAAATCTATAATATATATATATATATATATATATATATATATATATATATATATATATATATATATATATATGTATAATAGGTAGTTTGTTTAAACTTATTGTAAGAACTAACATAAAACTATAAAATAGGTAGCCTCCGTTGAAATAAAATGCGTTAAGGTTAAAAAATCTATGGAATGTTGTTCTATCATGCTATCTTCATTTCGATGATAACTGTGAACTATCAATATAATAAAAATATACAATTTTTCTATGGTTAAATACGCGTGCACAGTCATTACAATAATAATTATAAAACAAATACAAAATAGGCACGAGTAAAATACATCGATAAGTATTGCTCGTCCCTATCAATTACAGAGCTTTGAAAATAAAGCGACATAAATTAATTTTAAAAAGTGAAACATGTTTATTTTTAGTGTATTCAGAAAAGATTATTTAATATGTACAAGTCACGATCGCGACCGATTCTAACATAGGCACCGTTATCACTGACTATGAATGTACGGTATCACGTTTGATCGTGCTGCGTACACGCAGCTGGCACGCAGCGAGCACGCACAGGGCACGCACAGGGCACGCACAGGGCACGCACAGGGCACGCAGCGGTCACGCAGCCGACACGCAGCGAGCACGCAGCTAGCGGCGCCGCGTATACTGCAGGCCGAGCTCCTCAACCACTTCCTGTATGGCGGCCAAGCAAGCGTCCAATTGCTCGCGACTGTGCGCCGCTGACAGGCAGAACCTGGAGTCACCACACAGTGTTTTAAACACTCAAATCAAATCAAATAATTTATTCAGTAACAGATATTTTCCATAGCAGTGTTTTGATTGAGGATTTCTTTTAAGTAAATAAATACTTGTGTTAGAAATCCCCCTCTCCGTAACATTGACGAATAATAACGTGATACCCGCCGGTACCTACGTGAGAGATCACACTCACTTTCAGACAAACATTTATACACAAACGAAGATACAGGCACCACAAGCCGGACAACCACAACACAATAAACAACAACAAGTTAACAGTCTCCCATCACGGTTGGTCCCCACGGGAGTACTAGACCACTACCCTCCAACTAAAAGATGTGAGGTACTTCGTATCGCAACACTAAATACGAGAACCCTTAGAAGTCACGAAACTTTGCTAGAATTAATAAAATATTATAAAATTATAAAATATAATAAAAGAAATTAAAATATAAAATACGACGTACTAGGTATAAGTGAAACGCGAAGACTGGGTTAAAAAAATAGAAGACCACGGCAGCTACATACTGTACCACAAAGGAGAAACTGCTGGTTGTAGAGTTGGTTTTTTAATAAAACAGTTAATGAGGCAACATATACAAGAATTCTTAGGAATATCTGATAGATTAGCTATACTAAATGTGAAATTACCAGGATATAAGAAACCTTGGTCTATCATACAGGCGTATGCACCCACTTTAAAATCCGAACTATCAGTGCTCGAAGCTTTCTATTATGAGATATATTTGGCTATAAAAATACAACACCGACAAACATATAATCTTAATGGCGGATTTCAATGCACAAATGGGAGCTAGAAAAAACAATAACGAATACGTACTTGGCAAGTTCGGATATGGAAAAGGAAGTCGCAACGGGCAGAAACTATTTCTAATGGAGCATAACCTATCAGCATTAAATAACAACTTAAATAAGAACAAAAATAATAAATGGACATGGATTTCCCCGGATGGCTCTTATAAAAATGAATCGATTATATATTAGTAACGTAGTATAATAGTACAGCAACTACCCGACAGCTCACCGATACTACTGTTATAAGCAATTTGAATTTTAAAACAAAAATATCTCGCAATCATATTAGAAACAATGTAATTAAACTGTCAAGTCAACCCTCCTGATAAAGTGCAACCTGTTTGAAGAAACAAACAGACATATAACAAGCGATAAAATAGATACAACACTGAAATATGAAATACTAGAAAACGAACTACAAAGCTTGTATATCTCAAGAAATAACGCAGAAAAACCAAAGAAGTATCAACTATAGCCAACCAAATCTAAGAAATACCTTTTGACGTTTCACATTAATCATTCCGCAATAACTTTTCACAAGCGTACTCATTCGATTTAAAATAACCTTTTACGTAAATCCGAAGAATTATGAAGTTATCTATATTCCATTACAAGGTGTATAGTTTTTTATCTCTAATTCAAATTCGAATCTTTCAAACAAAGCAAAATATTTAAAAAAATAACCAGTATCAACTTTTTTACTTGACGTCGTTCCATGATATGTCGCTATGTACCTTAGCGTAGTGTTTGGATGATTGAAATTCATTGTTATGCGAATAATCGGCAAAAATATTTAAATAATCAGTAAAAATATTCAAATATTTTTTAATGTATTATTTGTTTAATTAAATTTTTATTTTTAATTTTCCTCGAATCGCGCCGCAAGCGATACACATCATTCATCATCATCATTACAGCCTTTCACAAGTCCACTGCTGAACATAGGCCTCCCCCAAGTAATGCCACAAAGCACGGTCCTGAGCCACCTGCATCCATCGACTTCCTGCATGTCTTACCAGGTCGTCACTCCATCTAGTGGGGGGTCGCCCTACACTACGCCTACCGGTATGAGGCTGCCACTCGAGAACCTTTCTTCCCCATCGGTTATCGGTTCTTCGAGCTATATGGCCGGCCCATTGCCACTTCAGCTTACTAATCCGTTGGGCTATGTCGGTCACTCTGGTTTTACTGCGGATATCCTCATTTCTGAGTCTATCACGCAGAGAAACTCCGAGCATAGCCCTCTCCATAGCTCGCTGAGCGACCTTAAGCGTCCTCATACGGCCAGCAGTGAAGGACCACGTCTCAGATCCATAAGTCATCACTGGCAACACGCACTGGTTGTACAATCTAGTTTTTAGAGATTGAGGTATACCTGACGAAAAGATATGTCGTAATTTCCCGAACGCTGCCCAGCCGAGTTGAATCCGTCGATTGACCTCTCGGTCGAAGTTGGACTTACCTAGTCGGACTATTTGTCCCAGGTAAACGTACTCGTCAACAACTTCGAGCATAGTGCTCCCAACAACTACCGGCATAGGTGTGACATGGACATTGAACATGATCTTTGTTTTGTCCATGTTCATCTTAAGACCTATCCGTTGGGAGGCACTATTGAGGTCATTGAGCATAGTGCTTAAGTCCTCCAGCGATTCTGCCATAAGGACTATATCGTCGGCAAATCGAAGGTGAGTGATGTACTCGCCATTGATGTCAATACCGTATCCTTTCCAGTCCAGTAGCTTGAAAACGTCTTCCAATGCAGCGGTGAAGAGTTTCGGGGATATAACGTCACCCTGTCTTACACCTCTCTGCAGTTGGATAGGTTTCGAGCTCTGGTTCTGTACTCGGATAGCCATCGTAGCCCTACTGTACAAACACTTCAGCACTTCGATATACCGACAGTCAACTTGGCACCGCTGAAGGGACTGTAGCACCGCCCAAATTTCGACGGAATCAAAGGCTTTCTCATAGTCCACATACGCCAGGCAAAGTGGCAGATTGTACTCTTCAGTCTTCTGTACAATCTGCCGCAGGGTATGTATGTGGTCTATGGTACTGAAGCCTTTTCGGAAACCGGCTTGTTCGGGAGGCTGGAAGTCGTCAAGTCTGCGTGCGAGACGATTCGTAATGACTCTCGAAAACAGCACGTAGACGCGGCTCAGAAGGGAAATCGGTCTGTAGTTCTTTAAGAGAGCGTTGTCGCCTTTCTTAAAGAACAAGACCACCGCACTTCTGCTCCACGCCTCTGGAGTAGTGCCACCATGGAGGACGGAATTGAAGAGCTTCTGAAGGACTACAAGTACCGGTGTTCCACCCGCTTTCAGAAGCTCCGCTGTAATTCCATCCTCGCCTGGGGCCCTGCCGTTTTTAAGGTGCTGGAGAGCCATTCTAATCTCGCTTAGACTGACGTCCAGGATATCATCGGAATAGTGTCGGATAAGACTTGCTCTTGGATCGTTACTCACACTTGCGTGTGGCTCCAACGATGATGTGTACAGCTGCCCATAGAACCTCTCAATCTCACTCAAAATCTCAGGTGTCCCGGAAACGATGTTGCCACACTCAGTCTTCAGCTTTGACAGTTGGCTCTTTCTGGCAGACAGATCTCTGGCAAAGACTTTGGAGCCCTGGTTCCGCTCGATCGCTTCTTTAATACGAGAAGTATTAAAGTTGCGTAAGTCTCGCCGCATGCATTTGGAGATCTGTCTGTTCAGTTGCCTGTATGCTGTCAAATCTGTTGACGATTGCGGCCTCATCTCCCGTCTAACAGCCATGAGATTAAGAGTGTGATCGGAGAGTTTTTGTGTTCTTCTGCGGCGGGTCTTGCAGAACTTAGCTCCGACCGCATGGACAGTTTCCACGAGCTTGTCGTTCATATCGTCCACTGCATTGCAATCTTCTAGGCACTGGAAGCGGTTACGTAACTCGAGCTGAAAGGTTTCGGGATTCTGGATTAGAGCACGAGGGGGACGGAGCGTTGACTTCATTAGACGAGACCTCTCCAACTTAACGTTTAGGTTCAGTGTGCCTCTAACCATTCGGTGATCGCTGCCAGTTTTCACCCTTGCGATCACTGAGACATCACTGAACAGTTGGCGTCTGGTCGTCATAATGAAGTCAATCTCATTTTTTGTCGAACCGTCGGGGCTCGACCAGGTCCACTTCTTGTGGGGCCGCTTCTGGAAGAAAGAGTTCATCATAAAGAGTCCCTCTTTCTCCATAAAGTCGGCCAGCTGCTGGCCCCTTCGGTTCCGTTGTCCTACTCCGAATTTCCCTAACTTCAGCTCACCGTTTTCTCTTGTGCCTAGTTTTGCGTTGAAGTCTCCCATCAACACCGTGTAGTGGGTTTTGGAGGAATGTATGGCTCTGGAAATATCCTCATACATTTCCTCCACCTCCTCATCGGGGTGTGCCGAGGTTGGTGCGTAAACCTGAATGACCTTCAGCGAATACCGTTTGGTGATTCTGAGTATCAGGTACGCGACCCTCGTCGACACACTCCCAATCTTTACAACGTTGTTGACGAGAGACTTGTGGACGATAAATCCGACACCTCCTTGGGACAGATGGTCGCCCTCCCGGTGATAGAACAAGTTGCCGGACTCGAGGATTGCCGTGTCCTCCCCCTCTCTTCGGACCTCGGATAATCCAATAATATGCCAGCGCAACTTGTCTACCTCTTCTTCCAGCTCCAGTATCTTCTCGTCACTCCTCAGGGTGCGTGCGTTATATGTTGCCAGGTCGAGTCGTCGTAGGTGGCAACCGAACCTCCACCGGAGATTCTTAGCACCCCCTGCCCCGCCGTTACCATGGTCGCCACCGTAGCCAGGAATAGCGGGGCCGCCGGGGACTGGGGGCCGTCTTTTTGTGTATTTGTTCATTGGGGGGTATTTGCCGTAGTTGCCACGCTTGGCGAGCGGGTTGGCAACCGCAGTTTTTTATTACGTCACAGTTGTCATCAGGAAGATGCTGCTGCCCATCTCCTGCCTGTCTCCCTCTGTCGCCTCTTACGACACCCACGGGAAGATATGGGGTAGTGGATATTCTTAACCGCCACTACACGGCACTACAGCGATACACACCGAAGCCTAAATCACGCTATCAAAATTCCGAATCATAAACAGTATATATAAAACATCTCCGACCTATCACATGGAGTGTTGGCCGCTCCCCGGGTAGAACACCTTGCCCGGCGGGAGATCTCCCCTTTTCATACCACGGCCACAGTAGAACAGTGGTAACCACCCGACGTGATCTGAACACGCAACCAACAACCTTCGGAAACTTCAAGCTTCATCATCGTCATACAATACCCCACCCATTCGCTTCCGAGCAGATATCGTCTGCAGTCTTCAGATCCTGCAAGCCATCTAGCTTCACAAGGTTCATCGTAGCACTGGAATAATAATGCTTCCTGTTCCTTCAAGCTACTCTCTGCGCTACAGTGTTCGGCACGGCTCTGAGCCTCACTGCTCGCCTCTGCTTCACGGCACTCTCGCAGATTACTTGCCTTCTTCTCGACTCACCGCAGACTACAAGGCAATCTCCTGGCACTTGGACATTCGTCGGCAACGAGGCTGCACTATCAACCTCCGGTCTGAGCAGGGGGTGATGTGGCGGCGCTGTCGTCGCGCCGCAAGCGAAACACACAGAAGCCTAAATCACGCTATCAAAAATTCCGAATCTTAAACAGTATATACAGAACATCTCCGAACTATCACATGGAGCGTAGGCCACTCCCCGGGCAGAACACCTTGCCCGGCGGGAGATCTCCCCTTTTCCTTCTACGGCCACAATATGAATCATGAATGCAACAAGTTTTTTTTAATTTTTCAACGTAAATTTGTGTAGGCAAAAAACTCATATACAAGGCCGCGCTGAAAAAATTACTACGTAATTTCAACCTCCCGCCATTTCGGGAGCTTACTGTGCGTAATTTTATGATTGTCTTCTTATTTTGAACCTCAGCTTTAACTTTTTGGACTGTTTCTTCTATACTCGTTGAAGCATGTGCCCATGTCACAAAAGATGATTGGGCAAAAGTGGTAGAAAAAACAAAAATTGATTATAGATGACTTTAAAAATAGACATTAATTTGACTACATTACTGAAAATCAAATGATTAATCTAGACAATGACAGCTCAACCAGTTGTAATGAGTTTGAATAAATTTATTTTTAATCTAGTTTGAATCTTAAATTTTTATAACATTGCTTCTAGAAATAAGTTACGGCAAATACGAAGAAACTGATAATCTTGTGTTTTAAATTATCCGTTTTTGATTTATTAAATGATTACAAACTCTAAATAATCGATATCGATTTTTTTTTCAGAATCAAATATTGTACGTTCCCATTTTTTGGTTGGCATGCTTGGTGCAATAAGTCTGACAGCTGTCAAAATGTATTTCATAGGTTTGGTTAACTATAAGTAAGTATACCTTGCAACTAATCGGGGGGAAAGAAAGGAGTTTAGAGCTAGCCAAGTAAAAAAATAAAATATAAAGTTAGTTGCAGATTTAAGCAAAAGAAGAAGAGAAAGTATACGCAAAGATGGCAAGGGCAATAGGTTGAAAACATTCGAGCACTACATACAAAAAAGGTGGTGTGAAAAAAGCTCTGAAAGAACTGCGACAAGTAGGCAACGAATGGATACCCAAACTAAAAAATAAATCGAATACTACCACGACACGACAGAAAATTGAAGATTTAGCCACAAGTTTCTACCGTCAACTGTGTGCCAGCGCCAAGCTGCACCAGCACAAGCGCCAGCACCAAAGAACAACAGGTCACCACAGCAGCTTACTCAACAAAATGATGAAGGGAAATCAGAGCCTGTGCCGGATATCATATTGCGTGAAATCGAAAAGGCAATTAAGAGCCAAAAGATGTAGAAGTCCCCGGGACCAGACAAAATTACCAACGAACTTATGGGGGAAATATAAAAGAACTGACTCCAATTCTTACAAAGATTTTTAACGAAATTTGTAGGTCGGAATAAAGAGCTTTATTAAACGCTCCTTTTAGGGTTTTAATTGTTTAAAGTTGTGTGTGTGTGTGTGTGTGTGTGTGTGTGTGTGTGTGTGTGTGTGTGTGTGTGTGTGCGTGCGTGCGTGCGTGCGTGCGTGCGTGCGTGCGTGCGTGTGTGTGTGTGTGTGTGTGTGTGTGTGTGTGTGTGTGTGTGTGTGTGTGTGTGTGTTGTTTGTGTGTTTGAGGTTTACTGGTTAATAATACAATTTCATTTAGATTAAGGCCCCATAGAATTAAGTTGAGGTGAGTTTTATCATTCCTATTTTATTAAGTAAAATATTATTGTTCAATCGAACTTCTATTGTGTGTAAAATATAATTCAAAAATGTCTTAATGTCAGTTCTGCAAGAAAGACTCAGTATTATCATAACTCCAAGTTTTAATAGTGCTGTCAAAGTCGTTTTCCAATTGTACTTAGTCATAGGGTAAATGTTTAAAACTTTATTAACTTTACTTTTAGCTACATTATGCTGTCGTCTTTTTGATTTTTAGAAGGATCATATGGAAGCGTTTTATGACGTTTTAGAATTATATTTAATATATACAATTGCCTAACAGTAACAACATCACCTATTTTGTATAGGTTTTCAGTGGGTTACCTACAGGGTTTAAAGCTTATTACCTTAAGCAGTGTTCTTTGTGCCCTTTCTAAATCAAGAAACTTCGTTCGACTAGCACCACCCCAGACTGGGATACAGTAGGTCAATAGTGACTTAGCCAATGAAACATATTAGTTTTAACAGTTGCTTGTCAGGAACATGTTTTAGCTTTTTAAAAACTCATATGAGTTTTCTGACTCTTTCCATCATTAGTTCTAGATGGGCGTTCCAGGATAGCTTCTGGTCAACCACAACTCCCAAATACTTTTTATTGTTAATTTTGGTAATAACTTTGCACGAGCAATTTATTTGAAGGTTGTTACAATCATGAATTTGAATTTTGAAATTATGTTCAGGTTGCGTTGAATTATATTTTGTGAATGCTATGTACTTTGTTTTGTCCGTGTTCAATGTTAAAAGGTTGGATTTTAACCGTTTAGCTACTCTGACAAGCACCTCCTCCGTGACATGACGTACGGAATCCCATATGTCGCCAGTGAAGACAATAGCAGTATCGTCTGCATAGAAAAGTACTTGTCCTGCGTTGATACTCATATTGCAAAGGCTATAGATGTGAGTCAAGAATAGAGTCGGCCCAAGGACACTTCCCTGTGGGACTCCATGTGTCACATCACATTGGTTACTAACGTATTGGCCTATTTTCACACATTGTTTGCGCTCATTGAGGTAGTCTGATAATAGCGCAAGCGCCACTCCTCTTATGCCAATACTCTCCAGCCTTTGTATAAGAATGGGGACAGACAGTATCAAATGCTTTTTTATATCCGAAAACACTGCAGTACATTCCCCCCCCCCTGTCGATATTGTTAACGATATGAGTCGTTAATGTGACTGCATCTTCAGTTGAAAGATTTTGAGAAAAGCCATATTGCGATTTTGAGAGAAAATAAATTTTATTTAAATAATTTAATAGTATATTGTTGAATAATTTCTCTAAAATTTTTGAAATGGTGATTAAAACAGAAATTGGCCTATAGTTCGATACATCTTCTCTGTCACCATTCTTATACACCGGCGTGACATTATGGGCACTACTTGATCTTTCGCTTGTTTTAAAAACTGAGTACATACATTATCCCAGCCTGGGGCGCTCTCAGATTTTGGGCTCATCATAATTTTGTGAACCTCTTCAGGATAGGTTTCATGAAAAAAACATGGACGCTACAGGTGAGTTAAAACAAACATTGGTAGCACAAATTTGTTGTGTATAATTGTTTGTTAGAATATCCTCAGCTAAGGTTTTGCTAACATTAGCGAAGAAATCGCATACATGATCAATAGACAATTGTGGGGAAACGTGTATGTCTAGCAACTCCAGACTATTTGTTTTTCCTTTGTTATGGCTTGTTATGTTGTTTATTGTTTGCCATGAATTCCTACGGTTTTTTCTGTGTTTAATGAAGAGTTCTTTATCATATTTAATCTTAGATTTTTTAATTATGTGATTACAAAAATTACGGTATTTTCACTGGACATCGCTTGATGTACGTAGTGTGGTTTAAATGCAGTCTGGGCGGTTCAGGTTGTCCGTCGATATGGCGCTCAATTCTCGTCTTAGGTTTCTGATATAGTACTATAGTATTCGACATAGTACATGATGGCGGCAGCTACCAGAGCGACGATGATAATTGTTAGGATTCTTCATGTGTAGTATTTAAAATCTTCCTGTTGCAGTTTGGTTGTGGTTGATGCAGCTCCGTAGGCGTTCTGGGCTATGACTACTTGTTCTTTCGATTAGCTATTTCCCATCTTTGTATTTCTTGTACTTGAGCTTTTTTTCTTGATTTCCTAGGAATTCTTCCTTGAGGTTTCTTTCTTGATTTAGTGGATTTTTGTTCGCTTGCATTGCTGCATCGCCTGGCAGGGTCGCCATGTTATATTGTGCGCTCTTGGGTGTTTAAATGAAATACATGTTATTTGTAAGACAGCCCAAAGTATATTCTGAGAAAACAGTTTTAATTTAATGTTCTAACATACAGTTCACATGCGGAGAGAGGATTACCGCGTGAGCTGAATTCTACACGTCCGTGGGAGCGAGTCCACGTTTACACACCCGTGGGACTATTTTCTTGCTTAAATTATTAATACTAAAATAACTATAAAGACGTGAATTCTCTAGTTACAGATATGTGTAAACATCTGCTTTAAAAGAAATCTGCAGTAACCTTACAGCTGTGTTTGTAGTACCAAAGTGTAGTGTAGTGTTTTTAGTACCAAACAGGGTCGTAGGACCATTGAAAAATTCGGTTCCGAAATTTAGCAACTTTTCATCAATTTATTTTAGGCAACAGCGTTGTAACCGCGGGGAAATAATATAATCAGAATTACAACCATCATGGTCACCCTAGCAACTCGAATAGTACCCGTAATCATTATAATACGCCTCGTACGGAACTAGTGCGAGATAGTTTTCGCGGTAGATTCCAGCGTGGACCCCAGAGAGGTTGGCATACAAATCACCCATCCTCTAATTCATACTCGAGACGTGTTCTTCAAACACACGCAGAGCCTGCGGTAGAGTAGGAGTGCACTCAGAATGCAAAGAATAGCGAGATTTTTTTTCGTAGAGAAAGCGATAAGTTTGTTTCAAATTACAATGTAGTCCGTTCAAGTACAGAAATAAATCATTCATCAAGTCTTTTAGTAGATAGTGGCCGAAGCCTTGCGTATTGAAACATGAGTGGCTACTTACTTAAGCATCCTCAATACGATAACAAATTATGCTATGATAAAATTACTATTAAAGTTAGTGGTAAATAAGCTTCTGAAAGATATCTATGTTTAGACTTATTGAGCAATAATATTTTTTTAGGCAAAAGTTTTATGTTTTTAAAAACCTAGCGTGTTTTGCTGAGGGGAGATTAGGAAACCTCTTTTGAAGCGATATAACGCTATTATAAATTAACCTGTAAACTCTAGAGCCTACAGGTTAATAACATTATCCGTTTGGGTACATAAAAAATAAACCAACAAACTAAGTAGCATTTAAATAAAGATGAATAATATAACGAATAACAGTAAAGTAAGAAATGTCATAATTAAGAGAAGGCTTAATAGGCATGTACCATAACAGAGTTATAAATGGAAAGGGAAAGCGACTAGAAATATGCTAGCACATCTTTGTACAAATTAGAAGGTATGTATTTAAGAGACATTAGGAATGAAAGTAGGAACGTTCGAAAGTGTGATTATATATGATTGACTTCCTAAGTTTCATCAGTATTGGACTGATCACCCAAATATTTGATGACGCTTAAAGTCCGAATGTTCAATGTGAGCAAGAATAATGGTAGTTAGTATGAAAGTTAAGCATGATAGTATATAGTCAAGGGGTTAACGACAGGAAAAATAAAGACAATAAAGGATTAAAGGTAATAAAGATAGAAATAAAATATATAAATAAAACAAAAGTTGACCTTGTTAAATAAGTAATGGAGAGACACGGGAACGTCCATCACTGGTAAAACATATAGTCCTCACGCAGGGTATGTTCGTGATTGGATGATAAAATCGGAAGTTACGGGTACTAGAGAACAACGCCTTCAGTACAAGTGATGTACATGAGTGTACCCAGACCAGACCAGAGAAGTCCTAAATTTGTTACCTTAATAATATGGTACATTGAGGTCATATCCTTCGTTGGATCATGGTGCGAACATAGTTTTTCTCTGTGACAATTGTTGGAGTCCTTTAAGTGAGCGCACAACCCAAGGTACACTATTACCTTGATATAGTACAAGAAGAAATAATTTATCTACATATATATGAAATAAATATAATATCCAAGTAAATGGGGCCCCATAAGTATGTATAAAGTACCCACGTGATAAATATCACGAAATAACATATGAATGAAGTGAATTAATAGTCCGATTCCCGGCACCTAATTAATAAAGCTAGCTGATGTAACGCTAGATATCGCTAGCTAGCCGTTAAGCCGGCTGTCAAGCCCGCCACGCCCAGCCGTTACGTCACTTCCCCACCACGTGAGCCTTGCCCCGCCAAATTGCGAGTCGGGGGAGGTGAAGTAACCGCCAGCCAGCGAATGCTATAAAAGCCAGGAGCGATGATTTTGTGCATTCAATTTTATAATAATTGTAAAGGAACACTCTACCCGAATAAAAGTATAAATCAGTTTGTGTTTATCTTTTAAACCACTTTTGTTATACACTAAGTTCAAAAATATTAAGAAAGAACGAAAGTATGTACAATGTTTATTAAAAAAGGCCTGAAAATCGAATACAAAAGAAACGAAAGTAGTATTAGCACGAAAATAATTAACGTGCAAGGTCATGAGATAGATTTTAAGAATAGTAGATTTATAGGAATTTGTAAGATTTTTTCATATTTAGGCACATTTACAATAACCATTTAAAAAAATCTTTTTCTTATGTTATGGTTTTTTTAGAATTTGTAGGTAACATTTTAGACTACAAAATCATTAGCTATTAAAATTAGGCTTACCAATACGTATTAATTTGTTAATCAATTTGCTATTATTATAAGTTCTAATTAATTTTGTTTCGTTTCGAAAACTATGAACCTTTATGTAATACACGTACACAATATATAACCTTCTCATAAAATTAGATTCGCTTTTATAAATATTCAAATAAATTAATGATTTGTCTCAAAAATTGTTAAATAAATAGCTGTCATAGTGATCTTCAATCGCGTTATATAATAAACTAATACCATACTTCTAGCAATGGAGAAGATAACAAGGTTACAATATTAGACTTTTAAGTACGTAGGTAAAAAGTCTAGACCAAACACATAATTCTAGTTTTTATTTCACATAGATCGGTGCACTATTACCGAAGTTATAAGCGTGGAAAGTTTATGTACATTTCTAAAATCTCGCCCGTGCCCGCGAGCAGCGCGTGACGTCATTCGTTCCATGCGGCCGCGCCGCCATACCGTTGCAGCGCGCCGATCATACGTTTGTAGTAATATTTCGCGGGTGAGTTGTTTGCCCTCATTCGCTCTGGTGTTTTTAAGTATTTAATGATAAAAGAAGGGTTTCAAAAGGGTCAATCTGACAACCTTCCAATAGTCCGTGACATCATGGTGGCGGAATATTTTCTAAGAAACAAAGATTTTGTCGCGGCTGAAATACGCGGAGTCAAAATGAAAAGGTAGGTATAAGAATAAGATAATATTTTTATAACCTAGGTACCCATTATTACATTAATACTTCTGGGTTTCATTTGCTAATGATAAGAATAGGTTCAGCCTCTCGGTCTCGTCTGTGAGGTGGCTGATTTCAGGAAAAAATTAAAATTAAATTTATTTAAACACGCCATTAAAACAAGGTCGCATTTCGCGGCTAAATTCGTTTATTTCTTTATCTTTCTCTGTGGAATAAGACCGTGACTATGTTCATTATGAACTTGGCTGTATGATATACGTTACTACTAGTAACGTCTATAGAAAAAATAAAAAGAATCTTGTCATTTTCATTGAAGTTCCGTTGATTTCGTTGAATAAACGTGTGATAATTTTTCTTTTAAAATTGTGAATTACATAAACATCTTTTTTAAGTTTGAGGCGACCGCCAACTAGTTAGTACTTTACGTAGTTTTCCATATCGTTTTCGACCTAGAACAAAATACAAACTTATATAAAGTCTATAAAAAAATAAGGAACCTCGTAATTTGTATTACATCAATATTTAAAATATGTACCAACTATGTAATACATAAAAATACGACAACACGAAAAAAAATTTAAGTGCTCCACTTCATAATCAAACTTATTCCATTATTTGCGGCCCGCAAAGTATGAAAGTTGAACAGCTCTGCGTGTATGTTTAGTTTTTGCTCGAAATATCGTAAAAATATAAAAACGTTTGTTAACATATTCCATATTTTAACCTTTATATGCATTATAAACATTTTAAAATTTACTGCAAACATAGGTAGGTATCTAAACTTACGAACTCACGACAGGTCATTGACTTATCTACATTACATAGGTACTTTACCCAAGTTTGGATGTGTATTTACACTGAAGTAGTTTTAGTTAAATATGTAGGTATTAGGTATTGTTTCTTCATGAAATTATAATGATCATTAAGCGTGGAAAGGTTCAATGAATCGTTAGTTACTTAAACACTGCGACTCGAGTAGGTACCTACATGCCCAATAGAAAGCATTTACTAGCAATAACCAAGACCTATCATGTGAAGGTTGTTATTATTTGAATACTTACATCGAAATTATCCTCACAATAAAATGCTACCGTGTTCGGTTCTAAAGGATGTGCTCTTCTCATAACATTTATCCATTTTTTTCTGATGGTAGGGTTTCTAGGCACATTAAAAAACAACTTTTCAGGTGTTTTTGTGGCCGTATTTTTACATTGAGGCACAGCACAATATTTAATAGATGGTGTCATGTTCTACTATAATGTTTCTTGTTAAAAATAGATAGATAGATCCGCATGCGACGGGCACATTCGAGTAAATGTTTTGATTTTCTAAGTGCGCGTCGGGTCGCTCGCACGAAGACGGAACTTGTGACGTCATCAACGATGTCGCGCTCGGCCCGCGGCTTAGATCGAAAATGTTAACTTTGCGCCTTTATATCTCGGTCAGCTTTGAAGATAGAAAAAATTTAAAAACACAGTTATTCTCATAATTTTTTGTAGAATTTTTTGGAATATAAAACAAAAAATGGTTATCTTCTCCATTCTTTTAGATCTATGTAATGCCCCATTTACATTCAGCCCTGTTGGGCAGGGAAGTGAGCAGGGCAGTGGGCAGGGCAGTAGGTAAACAGGCTACTCGCGCTGACACTGCCGCTGCCGCTGCCACTGCCCGACGATCCCTCAAATGTCGGTTTTTCGTGCGGAAGTCAAAGGACGGGCAGCGCGAGCGGCAGTGAGTGTTCACATTCAACTCCATCGCTCACTTCGCGCCAAGCGCCTGGATGAACGGACGTGCGTGCCGTCTTGTTATTAAATAAGTACGATCTACCAAAATGCCTTTCGAGTGGAATAATGAAAATACAATAAAGTGTTTAGAACTGCTGGAAGCAGAAAAAACTATATGGGATTTCAACGATAAAAGCCACAATTCATCTTCTACGAATACGAATTTTCGTTTTTAGATAACATAGTACCAATGTACATAATTAATTATAAATTCGTCAAATTTATTATATTAATATAAAATTTAGTTTAAGGAATTAATAAACATTAACATTTTATTTCTCAAAACAATTAATAACGCATATTGATTATTTATTTATTATAATGTAAAATAATGTATTAAGTTAAATGGTAATATTTGCATAATAGCCTGAGATTTTTAAATTATAATTTAGTTGTAATTAAAATTATGAAGTGATTTATACTGTAGTGTAATTATTAAAATAATAATAGCTTAACTAATCTCATATAATATTTAATATTATTTATGTAATCATAATGTAATAATTCAATTAATAATTTATGAACAATTTATTGTATAAGAATTCAAATAGAGTAGATCTGTATAAGTATTTAATTGTACATAATATTTGTATTCAAAAAGAATGTTTGTACCTAACTTTTAAGCAATGCAATAATTTTAAAGTGTAACATTGGGTTTGTGTAAATAGCTATATTTTATATAATTTTTGCATGCCAATTATGGCAAAACATGTCAGTTCGACGTCATTGATCATCTTATGTACCATGTTTTTAAGCTAATAAATTTTCTATCTATCTATCTATCCTCTTTTGAACTTGATATCTTTTTAAATTATTAACATAATTTTGTATTGCAAGAAGACACAGCGCGGACGCTGTAATTATTTCGACGCCTGCAATAGTCGAAAGCCGAAAGTGATGAGAGTGGTAGGGCAGAGTGTAAATACACACTTCCCGCGATCCTGCTACGGCAGTATTTAGCGAAGTATTGCCGGCAGCGCGAGGAGCAGTGGCAGGGGCTGAATGTAAATGAGGCTTAAAAGTAATATTAACAATATGTAATATTCTAAATTATCATTTAAAAGTTCATTCATTTTACTTGTATGCATATCCACATACGACAGTAATATTTTACACAAATTAAGTTGAAATTAGGTATAATCATAGTTTTTTGTAATTTTTATCATAGTCGCAGTGTTATTCTACTATCTTATCATACCATAAAATTCGTGTGTTCATTACAACCTATTACGTGAACCGAAATTAATTGAGCGGGTGTACACAAGTCCATTACATTTTTTTAATTAAGTGTTGCTCGTACCTTTTCCAACATAACATATATATATTTAATATAATTTAGTGCAACAAAACTTACATTTAATGTGTTATGTCTTTATCTGATTTAAAAGAATTGTATGTAATTCAAAAATATTTTAAAAGGAATTATACGTGAAAATAAGGAAATTTCTCTCAGCACTAATGAAAATTTTATTTCGGTTTTAATTCCATAATCGCCTAAGAAATATTTACGTTAAATTTTTTTTAAAGGTAGAGAATTTTTAAATAAGTGGCGTAAGTTTTCAAAATTTATTTCAATATATACAAAACATACATAATTTAAACAATAATTTCTTATTTCTCCAAGTAGATAGCGTTGCGAGCCTTGCCGGCTAAGGCTAATGCTATGACAAACAATTAAATGTGTTACCTAGAAACTTATTGCTGAATGTTTTATTCACCTCAGTTAAATTTTAATAACGTCTGATTTAATCAAAATTTGCATGTTTTTAAGTTTGATAAGAGATGTACTTCATTTAATTACAGTTCTAACTATTTAGTATTATAATGATTTCTTATATTTACGCGAACACTACACATGATTAAAACTACTTTTACGGATTTTATCGCGTTTATTTTTACTTTTTATTTTTAATTCCCGACGTTTCGGGCGCTTTCCAGCACCCATGGTCACGGGGGACTGAGATGACTGACGTCCCGATGTCATTGTTAAACCCGGAGTACCTTCAGCTTTTTTAATTATTGTTTATGGTCCGATCTATGCAAAATGAACTAACTCTGTCTTGAGGTAAAAGTAGTTTTAATCATATTTAGTATTAATTAAGAATAAAATAGATAATAAGTTCAATTGTGTTTAAGAAGGTCCTCATAAAGTATTGAGAATTGACAGACAGACAGACATAGACAAATTTTTTGCTAACTTGCAATTTTTGCTATATTTTCATTTTGAGACAATATTTATGGATAAAACTTACAGGGATTCTTATTGAATGTATAAACTATCAAATAAAATTAAATACATATACATACATAAACACTCACGCCTGTCACCCAGAGGGGTAGGCAGAGACTACAGACTTCCATTTAGCACGATCCTGACATACCTTTCTCGCCTCTTCCACATTCATATACCTACGCATACATGCTCGTCGGTTAAGGGTACTCTTAATTTGGCCCATTTTTAGTATATCGCCAATTTGGTCGACAAACTTCCGCCTAGGACGTCCCTTTCCGACTCTTCCATTCACTTCTGCAACATATATTTGCTTTGTCAGTCTTTCCGCATTCATTCTTTCTACATGACCAAACCACCGAAGCATTCCTTTCTTAATCCTGGTCACCGCATCATCTTGCAAACCACACTCTTCTTTTATCACACAGTTTCTCACCCTGTCACTCAGATTCAGCCCTAACATACTCCTTAGCGACCGCATTTCTACCGCATTTATTCTACTCTCGTGCTTCTTCTGCCACACCCAACTTTCACTACCATACGTTAAAGTAGGGACTAATACAGCACTGTGAATTGCCATACGTGCCTTTTTTGACACATTCTGACTTTTCACAATAGAGTGTAGAGCCCCATTTACTTTATTTCCTTTATAATTAATAAATTTATAAATAAAATTATATTAGAAGAATATTTTTAGTTGCTAGAAATTGTAATAAAATTCATAAATTACCCTTTATAACATAGTAGTAGTAGATACTTCACTTTTAGTCTAAAATTCTACATGTTTGTTTTTGGAGAAATCTATATGAAAATGTTTGGAAATATGTATATGTTTATGTTTTATGTGTTTTTATTCGTTACTCATACCAAATATAAAAATAAAACAAAATAAAAAAACGAAATTAATTTTTATCTGTATTTGATTTCCGAATAATATTTCTAATTATATTTTTGTGTGAATTTGAAATAAATACAACGTCAAGTTATTTTTAATATGTTATAAAACTATGTTTTAGTTACCTTTTACACTAAAAATAAATGAGAATTGGAAAAATAACACATTTTTGACCCAACTGCTAAAATGGGCCTTCCCGATTTCGAAGTACATTTGGCACTTACTGTATCGGACGGCAGGGACACGTCCAGTGCCCGCAGTCGCCCTGGGACAATCTCCCACTTATGACGTACGTTCCTTGCCTAGTGCTTGTGACGCACGTCCCACGCACCCCTGAATGCGTATGTATACTACGACCCTACAAGGACCCCGAGAGAGAGAGAGAGAGCGATAGTCGATCAGCCGGGAGGAGGCAATTAAAACGCTTTTCTTCTAGGTAGCTCATTGTTCCTTAGGTTTTGGCTTCCTTTTTCCTTTTAGTTGTAGCCTCTTCGATGGGTGTGCTGCGACTGCGATTTTTTTTGCGCCCGAAGCAAATATGGGCAACCCTCCGGAAAGCGGGGGAGGGAGGCGGTGAATGCTCATAGCATACCACGCAGCCGGCTGCGTGGTTATGTGGAGACTTTTACCCACTAAACACCGCCTTTTAGGAATTGGCTTAACGATCTGACTAGAGATCTCTAAGCCGTATACGAACGCGACCCTCCTTGGCAGAAAGGAGGGCGCAGCAGAAAGGAGGGCACAAACTGCGATTCGTCGTTGTTGTCTTCTGCAGGCATATAGCCGTGCAGGTCTCGGGCCTCGGGGTGTACCCCTTTACCCGGATATTCCTCACGGCACACTACAGTGTGCCGGTCCTGGGCGCCTTGATGTTAAAGGCGTTGTTATAACGACTATTGTCGCAGTCGGTTAATTTGTAAGCAAAAGGTGGTTATCTAATAATTGTGTTTAAATAACACAATTATTTGTCAAAGTTGGCCTTTCTGCGGCATTGAGGGGTTTACTCAGACTCCCTAATCTATATAGGGAGGAGTTCTCTTGGATAAGGTCGCCCGTCCGGCGGCCTTGCATGCAACGGCGCGAAGCCGTTGAGGTGTTCGTGTGGCCCGTTGTCGGCACGGTCAAACATACCGCGCGCCAGCCGGACCACGAATTCATGAAGGCTCTCTATCTTGAGGTTGGCCGCTATGACGTCATTACGGACGTAGCGACCCGCACCGACTTTAGTTCTTAATGACAAATTCTGCTGGGCCTGAAGTCGCCGCTTCTGACGATCGCTCAGGAGTGCATACCAGGCCGGAGCAGCGTATGTTAGCAAGGGTCTTATGTAGGTTTTGTAAATGGTTATCTTCGACTTTGTCGGTAACTTGGATGTCAGGACAGGACGGAGCATTGCCCGCGCACATCGAGCTTTGCGTATAGCAGAGTCAACGTGCGCAGTCATACGCAGCATCCTGTCAATCCGACATCCAAGGTAGGTCACGGCCTTCTCATATGCGATCTCCTGGCCTCTGAGGGTTAGCGGTGGTGGTAGGTTTCTATAGCGGCGAGTGAGTAGAGCGGTCGTCTTGCTAACATTGACGGCCATCCTCCACTCATCCAACCATGGTGGCAGCAAGTCCAGCAGACGTTGCATCCTGGCAGCTGCTATGTGGGCTCTTCTGGACGACGTGAAGTATGCGCTGTCATCCGCAAACAGTGCTAGTTCGACGTCGTCCTCCCATTCTTGCAAGTGTCCTGCCAGGGTGGGTATGTCATTAGTGTACGCCGCGTACAGGGCTGGAGATAGACAGCTGCCCTGTGGCACACCAGCTGTTATGGTCTTAATTGCGGACTCGGCGTCCTCTACGCAGACGTAGAACTTCCTGCCTTCCAGGAAAGACGCCACTAGCCGCAATATAGCAGGAGGGATACTTGTTTGTACGTCTAACTTGTAGAGTAATCCTGTGTGCCACACCCGGTCGAACGCCTTCTCGATATCGAGAAAGACGCCCAACGATATGCGGCCACGGTTGTGTTCGGCCGCAAGCAGGTGCAGCACTCTGGTCAGCTGTGTTGCTGTTGAGTGACCCCTCCTGAATCCATGTTGCTCCGCCCGAAGTTGGATGCACGGGCGGAGACGTCTTAACAATAGTCTTTCGCACAGTTTAGCTATATGCGGTAGCAGCGTGATCGGCCTGTAGTTGGCAGCTCTACGCCTGTCCTTCCCGGGTTTCGGAAAGACGATGACTTTGCCTTTCTTCCAGTCCTCCGGGAAGTGGGATGTCCGCAATATTCTGTTGTAGAGCCGACCTATCTCTACAAGGACTCTATTGGGCAGCTGTCGTAGTGCAGCGTTAGTAATCCCGTCGTGCCCCGGCGCCTTCCTCGGTTGCAGGCGGGTTACTGTCCTCCGCAGTTCGGCGGGGGAGATAAACCACTCTCCTGCAAGCGGTGGCGCGGGCGACGACAGGAGCTCCTGCACGCGGCTTTCCTTCCGTGTATGGGATTCCAGGAACTCCGCACTTGTAGGGTTCGGCATAAACTGCTCCTCGAAGTGCTCAGCTAGGATATCCGCTCTGCCCTTGGCATCGTAACGTTGAATGCCCGCGTTGTTGGTCAGCGGGCAAACAGGTGGTCGAGTTTTCGTTAACTGCCGGTTCAATGTGTAGAGCGACGCGTGCTGTTCATCAGCTTTCCATATGCGCCGCTCCCAGGCCTCTCCTCTGTGGGCCTGTATTGCAACCGACAGTTCGTCTGACAAGGTGTTAAGTTTTCTCTTTACTCTAGGGCAGCGAGTACGCGCCCAGAGCTTCCTCAGCGCTCTTTTCTGGTTTAGCTGCACGCGTATCTTTAGCGGCAGCTCCTCTTTCCTTCCCGAGAGAGGGACGATCGTAGAGGCCGCGTTGCGGGCCTCCTTGATGCTCGTGGAAATTCTGGTTGCAGCGGCCTCTACGTCGTCCGCTGAGGTGATCGGTGTATGGACTGGAGGTCTCTCCTGCAGGTGTTGGTGGTAGAGCCTCCAGTCGATCTTGGTCTTGACGGCTCTGGGCGGTGAAGTCACTGCCTTAGTGCCAAGGGTTATCAGAATCGGGAGGTGCTGTGTATTCAGATCGTACAGCACTTCTACCACTACTGGATAGTTGACGTTCCTAGTGAGCACGATGTCTAATACATCCGGACGCCTCCTAGGGTCGGTAGGAATATGCGTCGGTTCCTCGGGACCTAGAACGTCATAGTCGTGGTGTTCAGCGTCTTCATAGAGTTCACGACCCGGCGGGGTGATCACTCTGGACCCCCACTCCGGGTGTTTGGCGTTCAGGTCCCCGGCGATGATGGTGGGTGCCGTACCTTCCATTACCGTCCGGATATCTGAGGAGTGAAATGGAGTCCCTGGCGGGCGGTATGCTGCAAAGATCCTTAGTTCCTCGCCCGCCGCCTCCATTTTTATGCCGATTGAACGCATCGTCTGGAAGTCTGGCAGGTCCAGCTCCTGGTGGACGATGTCTCTCCTCACCAGGATCGCTGTCCCTCTGTAAGCGACCCCTTGAGGATCGACCTCGTCCCTCCTGTATATGTGGTAATTAGGCAGCTTAAGATGCGTTGTAGGTCTTAATTTGGTTTCACCCAGCAAGATCACCTGGATGTCCTGTTGCTGGGTGAGAGTGCGGAGTTCATGGATCCTTTGGCGAATCCCGTCCGGGTTCCAGTATAGCAGGCGCAGGTTATTATCCTCCATAATGCCTTGCCAGTAGTGATGCCAGCGCCTTCATGACGGCGGTAACGGGGTCTGTCCCGGCCCTAATGTCGGCCAGGACTTGTGTTCCGACTTCGATGGCTATGCCTACTAATCTGTGGATAGCATCAGCCGTCTCGAAGTCGGAAGTTGGTGATCTGCGTTCTGCACTACGCTTTTGTGAAGGCACTGGTCTCGGGGCATTGGTTTGGGTCTTCCTTTGCACAGAGCGCGCTCTATGTGTGGAGCGGGCTCTGCTTTCCGGTAGGGCCCTTTCTGGCGCTCTACTTGCCGTTGCTGGTGCTGATGTTTTTGCAGCAACCTGCGCCTGCGAGGCTATCGGTCCTGTGGTTGTAGGAGTAGAGGTGGTCACAGCCTGAGGAGGAGGCTGTTCCGTTCTCCTGCTCCTGTTCCTCCGCCTCTTCCTCCTGGAGGGTTGCCTCTCAGTGGCGTCGTTGGCAGGAGGTCGGAGAGTCGCCCCGGTGGTTGCCCTTCGATCTGTGGGACCAACCGTTTCTGATGGTACTACAGGAGGGGGTGGGGGGGGGGCTGGTTGCCTACCCTTCCCTCTGGTGATGGTAGCCCACCCGTCCTCCTGTATGGTGACGGCCTTTGGGCGACTTTGGGGGATCTTCTTTGGGTTCTCTGGCAGTAGCCCAGGTAAAACGATCCCCTGCTTCCTGGCTATCCTCCTCAGGACCGGGCAGCGGCGATCGTTGGCCGTATGGTTCTTGGCGCAGTTTGCGCACTTTGGCTCCTCCTCTCTACCTCTTGGGCAAAGGCTGGCAATATGTTCACCGGCACAGCGAACGCATTTCACTGGCCTGAAACAATTAGCGGAGGCATGTCCGAAAGCCTGGCAACGGTGGCATTGTGCCGGTCCGGTCTTCCTCTGCCAGGCTTCGGTGACGACTCCTCTCATATAGAGGAGCTCGTCGAGTTGGTAAAGTTGCTGTAGCCGTTCCAGGCTCAGATGCTCCAGCTGTGCATAGTAGAGGCAGCCCGGTCTGCCCCTACGTGGTAGTATGGCCTTCACATAATTGATGGGGAAGCCTTTTGCCCGAATAGCCTCCTCAATCATTTTTGCGTCGGTGCCCACAGGCAGGCCACGGATGCCCACTTTGGTGGGCTTCTCCTCTGCCGGTGTGTAACAATACCACGACATGGTTTTATCCTTCTCGGAGAGTTCTACCATGTACCTCTGTATGGTACGGAACTCATCCGGGCTCTGTGGAGTGAACCTAACTCCTTTCCTGAACGGACGGGCATTAGGTGGGTGGCCCAACTTCTCGTTGAGGACCTTAAAATGCCTGGTCCAGTCCGGGAGGCATTCTGCGACAATCGGCGGATATCTCGTCTTCTCCTTTTCCTTCTCAGTTTTCTGAGGTTGTTCCGCCGATTGCGGTCGTGGTACTGCAGGGGCCGCAGCCATGTGGGCATAGCT
The DNA here is from genome assembly GCA_036936625.1 of Parnassius smintheus behrii. Classification (NCBI taxonomy): domain Eukaryota; kingdom Metazoa; phylum Arthropoda; class Insecta; order Lepidoptera; family Papilionidae; genus Parnassius; species Parnassius smintheus. The sequence continues at coordinate 55,528,956 of JAUPFT010000008.1, read as the reverse complement.
CGTTGATGGCCGCTGTCCATCATCATGAGCTAACCCGGACGGGTTGGTAATTTGTACCGGGGATGACCTTCCGGCTGATGCAGCTAGGGTTGCATATGTTGTCGAGCCCCAGCTGTAGGACTCCTCACCTCCTTGCTCAAACTGGGCCGAGTCGTGACTACGTCGGTCCGGTGAGATGGATGGTGGCTGTTGTGGTGGTGATGGTGACTTAGGAGGTGAGGTGTGGACCTTCTTCCTAGTCTCCGCTTGGGGCTCCTCATCATCCGAAGACGCTGATGATGGCTCCGATGATTGTCCAATACGCTGCCTCTTCTCGTAGAGGGAGGCTTCGGTCTCAGGAGGTGTGTGCCTTCGTGGCGTCTTCATGGGCCGCTGAGGCTGAGAGGGCAGCGGTTCACGCCCAGTCGTACACTCAGGCACGATGGGCGAGAATGCAACCCTAGGTGCGGCTCCTTACTCCTTACCCGGCGACGAAGGTTTCCGGGTCGGTATTTGGGAGTAGGATGAGACGACTCTCAACCTCTCCGGGTTAAAAATATCGCGGTAGGCGATGGGTCTGTCCAGTACGCCTGGTCGGTCCGGTGGTTTCCGTGATCTCGGAGGAGGTTCCCCCTTCCCTTATCGTTCCCTGACATGTTAACCTAAGAGTCAGTGTCAGCGGTAATCTAACTAAGGCCCTATCTATCTTCCAAACGATCGGCAGCAGGTGTTGATGCACGACGCGGATGGTGGTGATGCTGTTATAGAGACTTTCCACACTGTGGGCACTGCCTACCCCTTTTATAGCAAAAGGGTTGGGGGAAGTGCAACGGTGGCACTTTACACGCGACTAGGCACAGGATGCACGAAACGCATAAAGTGCCAAGAATCACCTAGGGGTCGGTGACCTCGACGCCTCACGGAATCACGGGACTCAATGTTCGGCGGAGTATGTCGTACCGGCGGTTATTTGCAGCCACTGTATAACTGCAAGCAACGCACACTTAGGAGATCCTTACAAACTGCGCTCGGCTTATATACCCGCCGGCGTTACCGTACGGGCGTTAGCGCGGTTTTCCCTATCTCGCACGTTGTTTTTACTTCGAGCCGAAACCTTAGGAGCCTTTATTTATTGAAAATTTTCAAAAAAACCCTTACAAATTATATATCGTTAGTTTGTTCTAATTATGTTCTATAACATAAAACAATAATATAAAACTATTAAGTCCTCTATACAAAACTTATAGAACAAAACCCTACAAAATTGCTAATTTACTATACATTTTGTCTCATATTTATTAAAACATATGTCTAATCTACTTATTTCTTTTTGTTTGCATTATGTTACGTATAAACCTTTTATCTAACACCAGTTTTTAAGCGTTAAACAAAACTTAAATTTTTTATAAGTATTTACAATACAAATTCTTGCTTAAAAAACTTCCTTACAAAATTATCATTAAAGGCTAACCTTTTGATTTTGTAATTATATTCAAATTATATTAAATAAGAGTTAATAAGCTAATTACACTAATTGAGAAATTATAACAGTCTTAAAATAAAGTTCGTCACTGGTTGATTATATGCTTGTCGCCGACACTACACTAATTAAGGAATTGAAATAGTCTTAAACACAGTTCGTCACTGGTTGATTATATGCTTGTCGCCGACATTACACTAATTAAGGAATTGAAATAGTCTTAAACACAGTTCGTCACTGGTTGATTATATGCTTGTCGCCGACACTACACTAATTAAGGAATTGAAATAGTCTTAAACACAGTTCGTCACTGGTTGATTATATGCTTGTCGCCGACACTACACTAATTAAGGAATTGAAATAGTCTTAAACACAGTTCCTCACTGGTTGATTATATGCTTGTCGCCGACACTACACTAATTAAGGAATTGAAATAGTCTTAAACACAGTTCGTCACTGGTTGATTATATGCTTGTCGCCAACATTACACTAATTAAGGAATTGAAATAGTCTTAAACACAGTTCGTCACTGGTTGATTATATGCTTGTCGCCGACACTACACTAATTAAGGAATTGAAATAGTCTTAAACACAGTTCGTCACTGGTTGATTATATGCTGTCGCCGACACTACACTAATTAAGGAATTGAAATAGTCTTAAACACAGTTCGTCACTGGTTGATTATATGCTTGTCGCCGACACTACACTAATTAAGGAATTGAAATAGTCTTAAACACAGTTCGTCACTGGTTGATTATATGCTTGTCGCCGACACTACACTAATTAAGGAATTGAAATAGTCTTAAACACAGTTCGTCACTGGTTGCTTATATGCTTGTCGCCGACACTACACTAATTAAGGAATTGAAATAGTCTTAAACACAGTTCGTCACTGGTTGATTATATGCTTGTCGCCGACATTACACTAATTAAGGAATTGAAATAGTCTTAAACACAGTTCGTCACTGGTTGATTATATGCTTGTCGCCGACACTACACTAATTAAGGAATTGAAATAGTCTTAAACACAGTTCGTCACTGGTTGATTATATGCTTGTCGCCGACATCACACTAATTAAGGAATTGAAATAGTCTTAAACACAGTTCGTCACTGGTTGATTATATGCTTGTCGCCGACACTACACTAATTAAGGAATTGAAATAGTCTTAAACACAGTTCGTCACTGGTTGATTATATGCTTGTCGCCGACACTACACTAATTAAGGAATTGAAATAGTCTTAAACACAGTTCGTCACTGGTTGATTATATGCTTGTCGCCGACATTACACTAATTAAGGAATTGAAATAGTCTTAAACACAGTTCGTCACTGGTTGATTATATGCTTGTCGCCGACATTACACTAATTAAGGAATTGAAATAGTCTTAAACACAGTTCGTCACTGGTTGATTATATGCTTGTCGCCGACATCACACTTATTAAGGAATTAAAATAGTCTTAAACACAGTTCGTCACTGGTTGATTATATGCTTGTCGCCGACACTACACTAATTAAGGAATTGAAATAGTCTTAAACACAGTTCGTCACTGGTTGATTATATGCTTGTCGCCGACATCACACTAATTAAGGAATTGAAATAGTCTTAAACACAGTTCGTCACTGGTTGATTATATGCTTGTCGCCGACACTACACTAATTAAGGAATTGAAATAGTCTTAAACACAGTTCGTCACTGGTTGATTATATGCTTGTCGCCGACATCACACTAATTAAGGAATTGAAATAGTCTTAAACACAGTTCGTCACTGGTTGATTATATGCTTGTCGCCGACACTACACTAATTAAGGAATTGAAATAGTCTTAAACACAGTTCGTCACTGGTTGATTATATGCTTGTCGCCGACACTACACTAATTAAGGAATTGAAATAGTCTTAAACACAGTTCGTCACTGGTTGATTATATGCTTGTCGCCGACACTACACTAATTAAGGAATTGAAATAGTCTTAAACACAGTTCGTCACTGGTTGATTATATGCTTGTCGCCGACACTACACTAATTAAGGAATTGAAATAGTCTTAAACACAGTTCGTCACTGGTTGATTATATGCTTGTCGCCGACACTACACTAATTAAGGAATTGAAATAGTCTTAAACACAGTTCGTCACTGGTTGATTATATGCTTGTCGCCGACACTACACTAATTAAGGAATTGAAATAGTCTTAAACACAGTTCGTCACTGGTTGATTATATGCTTGTCGCCGACACTACACTAATTAAGGAATTGAAATAGTCTTAAACACAGTTCGTCACTGGTTGATTATATGCTTGTCGCCGACATTACACTAATTAAGGAATTGAAATAGTCTTAAACACAGTTCGTCACTGGTTGATTATATGCTTGTTGCCGACACTACACTAATTAAGGAATTGAAATAGTCTTAAACACAGTTCGTCACTGGTTGATTATATGCTTGTCGCCGACATCACACTAATTAAGGAATTGAAATAGTCTTAAACACAGTTCGTCACTGGTTGATTATATGCTTGTCGCCGACACTACACTAATTAAGGAATTGAAATAGTCTTAAACACAGTTCGTCACTGGTTGATTATATGCTTGTCGCCGACACTACACTAATTAAGGAATTGAAATAGTCTTAAACACAGTTCGTCACTGGTTGATTATATGCTTGTCGCCGACATTACACTAATTAAGGAATTGAAATAGTCTTAAACACAGTTCGTCACTGGTTGATTATATGCTTGTCGCCGACATTACACTAATTAAGGAATTGAAATAGTCTTAAACACAGTTCGTCACTGGTTGATTATATGCTTGTCGCCGACATCACACTAATTAAGGAATTGAAATAGTCTTAAACACAGTTCGTCACTGGTTGATTATATGCTTGTCGCCGACATCACACTAATTAAGGAATTGAAATAGTCTTAAACACAGTTCGTCACTGGTTGATTATATGCTTGTCGCCGACACTTACTTTTCACTTTTATGCCACAAATTATATATCTACCTGTTTGTTTTATTACAAGGAATACACAAAAGTATAAAACTCACCTTTTTATTTCAAAAACACACAGAAAAACGGAGAAATCACTCAGAAATAACTCACGCACTACTACTAACCACGCATTACTGTTGTAAAAAGCCATTACGTCAGAATGATTTTTATGTCTATTTTTAGTTCTAAATTGACAGATTATGGTACCAAATTAAAGAGTATGTCTTTGTCTATGTCTGTATTGTACATTTCAGTATAAATTTGTTATAATTTTTAATGACAAACCTTTTTTTGTCGGGTTCGCCCTCATAAATTATGAGTGGTACTAATGTGTACCATTGCCGAGCGGGCGGAGGGCGTTTAGTCACATTTGTACCACTGTCGAGCGTACAGGAACATCATGTATTAGATAAAAGAGAAATACGTAAGTTACTTTGAAATTTTAAATTGTTTAACCTTAAATGTAAATGTAAAATTGTATGTAATACATAAAATACATACATAAACACTCACGCCTGTCACCCAGAGGGGTAGGCAGAGACTACAGACTTCCATTTAGCACGATCCTGACATACCTTTCTCGCCTCTTCCACATTCATATACCTACGCATACATGCTCGTCGGTTAAGGGTAATCTTAATTTGGCCCATTTTTAGTATATCGCCAATTTGGTCGACAAACTTCCGCCTAGGACGTCCCTTTCCGACTCTTCCATTCACTTCTGCAACATATATTTGCTTTGTCAGTCTTTCCGCATTCATTCTTTCTACATGACCAAACCACCGAAGCATTCCTTTCTTAATCCTGGTCACCACATCATCTTGCAAACCACACTCTTCTTTTATCACACAGTTTCTCACCCTGTCACTCAGATTCAGCCCTAACATACTCCTTAGCGACCGCATTTCTACCGCATTTATTCTACTCTCGTGCTTCTTCTGCCACACCCAACTTTCACTACCATACGTTAAAGTAGGGACTAATACAGCACTGTGAATTGCCATACGTGCCTTTTTTGACACATTCTGACTTTTCACAATAGAGTGTAGAGCCCCATTTACTTTATTTCCTGCATTCACTCGTCGTTCAATGTCCTTATCATATCTCGCATCCCTGCTGAATACACATCCCAAATATACGAACTCATCCACTTGCTCAATTAACTCTCCTTCTATTCTTATTTCACATACCGTTTTGCTTTCATCTCTTTCAAAAACCATCACTTTCGTCTTACTCGCGTTCACTTTCATTCCCCTTTCTTTTAATGACCTGTTCATTAATGTAACCATCATTTGCAACTCGGCCGCCGACGACGCAAGTATGACTTGATCATCGGCGTACAAAAGGCATTTGATGGTTAACTCACCCATTCTTACCCCGCATTCTTCAACTTTCAAATTTTCCAAACAGCTGTCCATAAATAGGTTGAACAGCCACGGGGAAGTTACACAGCCCTGTCTGACACCTTTATGGATGCCAAACCAGTCCGAGTAGACCCCGTTGATTCTAACACAAGCACTCGATCCCTATACAGAGACTTTAATGCCTGTATCAAACCAGCGCTCAACCTAAATGCGTTCAGCGTTTGCCATAACACATCCCTGTCCACTCTGTCATAAGCCTTTTCCAAGTCCATGAACGCACAAAAAACTCTTTGGTTTTTCGCCAAAAACTTCTCCGCGATCATGCGCATGGAAAAGACTTGATCTGTACACCCCATTCCCTTTCTAAATCCCGCTTGCACATCCCAAATTTTTTCATCAGTTTCTTTCATAACTCTTTCAATTAGTACCTTAGCATACAGTTTTCCCACAATGCTAAGAAGGCTGATACCACGGTAGTTTTTACAGTCCTGCTGTGACCCTTTTCCCTTATATATTGGGACTATCACGGCTTTGCACCAGTCTCCCGGTACCCGCTTTAGTTCCCAACATAAATTAAACAAGGTGTACAGCAGGCCTGCCACCACGTCCTCTCCAGCCCTTAGCATTTCGAGTGAAACTCTATCATATCCGGCTGCCTTACCTACTTTCATGCTTTTCATTGCTTTCATTATTTCATCCATACTTATCTCCTTATCCCTTTCATCTTCTTTCGGAATTTCTATTTCATTTAGTTCACACTTCTCCTCACTCATAAATTCGCTTTCAAAATATTCCTTCCATCTCTTTAGACTCAACACTTCATCATTCAGGATACAGCCATTCTCGTCTCGTATCGCATTCAATCTAGGCTGTTTTGAAAGTCCCCTGGTATTTCTTACGAGTTTCCAGAACATTTTAATATTTGCCTGGAAGTTATCCGATATTCTTCTATCATTCCTATCCGTTCTTTCTTGCTTTTTCCTTTCAACTAATTCTTTTACTCTCTTATTTAAACGTTTAAACTCTGCCTTTTTCCTTTCATTCTCATCATTCTTACCGCCAGAGTTACCAGCTTTGGTCGCTAGTAAATCTAGCCATGCTCTCTTCTTTGCTTCAACTTCCATACGTACCTCGTCATCCCACCATAACGTATTGTCTTTCCTTTCATTCATTCTCTTACTAACACCACATACTTCGGTAGCTGCATCCACTAAACCTTTCTTAACATTATGCCACACATTCTCCAAGTCTAACTCATTCACACACAACTCATCCAAATTACTTATATTTTCTCTCAGTCTGCATTTGTACTTGTGTTTCACATCTTCATCTTGTAACCTCTCAATTCTTATACGCTGTAACGCAGTGGTAGACACAGATGTCCTATGCCGCCAACGTCTGAATAAACCCCTAATTCGGCATAAGACCAGGTAGTGGTCGGTCCCTACGTTGGACCCCCGGTAAACCCTTGTATCCACCACTGCGCTCCTCATTCTTTCATCCACAGTTATGAAATCTATCATGCTTCTATCATCACCTCTTTCCCAAGTATACATGTGAATCTTCTTATGACGAAAGAAAGTGTTCGTCACAAAAGATTCCTTTCCACACATACGGTGTATGTAATATTGGGGGGAAAAAGGTTTTATAATGATTTCTTATATTTACGCGAACACTATACATTGATTAAAACTACTTTTACGAATTTTATCGCGTTTTATTTATTTTATTTTTAATACCCGACGTTTCGGATGCTTTCCAGCACCCATGGTCACGGGGGACTGAGGTGACCATGGGCGCTGGAAAGGTCAGTCACCTCAGTCCCCCGTGACCATGGGTGCTGGAAAGCACCCGAAATGTCGGGTATTAAAAATAAAAGAGGTTTTGTAAATTTTAATGTTCGTAATGTTAGTATAAGCAATAGCATCATGATTGTACTCAATTTAAACATTTTTGTTCTAATAAAATGAGGCGTGTGTACTCTATACTTTTCGGGGGAGCTGTAATGTGATAAAAATAGTGTAAGCAAGAAAATAGTCCCACGGGCGTGTAAACGTGGACTCGCTCCCACGGACGTGTAGAATTCAGCTTACACGGCAATCCTCTCTCCGCATGTTAACTGTATGTTAGAACATTAAATTAAACCTGTTTTCTTACAATATACTTTGGGCCGTATTACAAGTAACATGCCTTTCATCTAAACACCCAAGAGCACACAATATTACAGTAAGTTATTTTTAAGATATCATTATATGGGTCAGCACGTAATTTTCGTTGTATGACATTCGTATTTCGGATGCACCTTAAAATACCTGGTGTGATCTAAGGTTTAATTAATCGATTCTTGGAGGGAATGCGTTTTGAAAAAGTGTTGTCCATTAAACGTTGCTGCAATTTATTAATAAGTGTGTTAGTTAATTCTGTATGATCCTCATATGATATTAAATTAGCTAGATTACTTTCTTTTTGGCTTAAGAGTGCATTTTCATAATTTGTAATTGTCTTATATTTAATATCACTATTATTCTTAATGTTATTTTTATTTTGATCTTCATTTTGTGTATCGGTATTTGTCAACTTTAGGAATATCATATGATGATCGGTTATAGTGGTGTCAAAGACTATAATGGACGCCAAGTGTATATTAATATCTATTTTCAGCATAAAATGTCCCAAGCAGTTGTGTTTCCTTGTAGGCAATACGTGTCCTGGAAATGTGCCATGCATTGCCAATATATTGAGGTATGCCAGTCTATTTGTACGTTCGTGTGATTGTTCAACCGGTAGTAACAACATTTTTATGTCCTTTTATAGTGTCTAAATGTCTGCATAATGAGTTTATAAAAAGTTCAGCATTTCAATTGAAGGCGACTGATATATGCAAAGAATTGTATAGTTGGGTAATACAACTACGTGCTAGTAACATGGCGCATGTATTATTTTCATTTCTTTAATAGTACTTTAAAGTATGTTATTTACATAAACGACTACTCATACACACTGATTTGCAAAACATTAAACATCAAGATCGTTAAACTTCGCGTGATTGTGTGCATGGTGAGCGTGGTGCGTGTCAGGTGAGTTTGGTGCATATGGTTACCGTATGCGCGCCTTGTAGAGCGGCGTGGCGGGGAAGCCGACACCGACGGTGGCGATCCCTTGTTGCGTGAGCCGCTCCACGACGGCCGCCATGCTGCTGAACGTGTACACCAGCATCGGCACCACCGGCGAGTCGTTGTGCCCGTACGTCACTACGCCCATCTCGCGCAGCCTGTAACGCACATATTACACAATTATATTCGTCTAGTGACGGTGTAAGAGATTCAAACATTTCGACTTGTCCCATCGGTTTGTATCAGACAATTATTTAATAGGATAAGAGTCACAGCTCATTAGAGCCATCCGGCACCCGACCCTCACCGCCTCGCCTCGATCGGTTCGTATTCTTCGTATGGACTTGTATGATCCTGCGCTCACTACATCAACTCCTTACCATCACCGGATCGCCTCGCTCGCGAGGTGTCCACGCGCGGACTGCGAGTGGACCACTCGATGATAGCTCACTGTTGGCGTGCATGCCTCGCGTGAAGCGCGAGCTGGCAACGCGCGGTTCACGCGAATGCGATTAGACATGGCGTTAATGGTTAAATTTTTTTATTTGTTAAAAGTTTTTGTTAATTTTTTTAACAGATAAAATTAACAGTTAAAAATATTACCTACTTAATTTTGTAGTGAATTTTTATTTCTAATCAGTTGTGTTAATTTTATTGCTTAAGTTATTATATATTTAATTTTATTGCTTAATTGCTTAAACTTTACTCATGAAATTTTAATTCAATAAACATTTTTTCATACTTTAGGTACAGGAATTTTTAGAATTAAAATCTTATTAAGCTAGGCGTATTTAAAGGTTTATGCATTCAATATTTACATTATATTATAATTCATAGTAAATTGTTTATTATTAACAATGATTTTTAGATATTCAGTATTTACTCTTCATATAAATGTATTATATTTTTTCCTTTAATATTTTTCCTTTTATGCTTTTACTAAGTAGACATAATATACGTAATAATTCTATGTAGACATGATTGTTAGTTATATTTTATTAATGTTTCGAAACATTATTTGTGCCACTTTAGCTGTGGTTAGTCTTGTTCTACGATCATTTATTATGTACCCAGCTTTCGAAAAAGCACGAGTTTTAAAAATGAGTTTTAAAAAATAATTAAAAAATGCGTGCGGCACAACATCAATGGACATTCTGTCCTTGAAATAACCATTTCTTTTAAAAACAATTCAAGTTCCTCCATGGCTTAGGTCCTGGCTGTCTTAGGCACCGTTGAGCGTATGATTTTCAGATCAAATTCACCCCATATTGATAGATTTTCAGATCCAGTTTGCTCATTTTCACTCGCTGTAGCACTTAAATCGTCGTCCATCAGTAGATTTGACGATTAGAGGTTGACGACGCGAGGTCCACTCGATGACCACGCGAGGTTCACTGGTGACAACGCGGCGTCCACCCGTGGTCCACCTGACGACTACGACTGGACGCTTGGCGTCGAGGCGGTGAGGGCCGGGTGCCGGGTGGCTCTAATGAGCTGTGACCCTAAGGGTGACGGTTGAACATGTACGCACGTGCACTTGCGCCGGAATTAGTGCGTGTGTCGTGCACGTGTACCTGCGCCGAAAGTAGTGCGTGTTGTCGCGCACGTGTACCTGCGCCGGAAGTAGTGCGTGTGTCGTGCACGTGTACCTGCGCCGAAAGTAGCGCGTGTTGTCGCGCACGTGTACCTGCGCCGGAAGTAGTGCGTGTTGTCGCGCACGTGTACCTGCACCGGAAGTAGTGCGTGTGTCGTGCACGTGTACCTGCGCCGGAAGTAGTGCGTGTTGTCACGCCATGTACCTGCACCGGAAGTAGTGCGTGTTGTCGTGCACGTGTACCTGCGCCGGAAGTAGTGCGTGTGTCGTGCACGTGTACCTGCGCCGGAAGTAGTGCGTGTTGTCACGCCATGTACCTGCGCCGGAAGTAGTGCGTGTGTCGTGCACGTGTACCTGCGCCGAAAGTAGTGCGTGTTATCGCGCACGTGTACCTGCGCCGGAAGTAGTGCGTGTTGTCGCGCACGTGTACCTGCGCCGGAAGTAGTGCGTGTTGTCGCGCACGTGTACCTGCGCCGGAAGTAGTGCGTGTGTCGTGCACGTGTACCTGCGCCGGAAGTAGTGCGTGTTGTCACGCCATGTACCTGCGCCGGAAATAGTGAGTGTGTCGTGCACGTGTACCTGCGCCGAAAGTAGTGCGTGTTGTCGCGCACGTGTACCTGCGCCGGAAGTAGTGCGTGTTGTCGCGCACGTGTACCTGCGCCGGAAGTAGTGCGTGTGTCGTGCACGTGTACCTGCGCCGGAAGTAGTGCGTGTTGTCACGCCATGTACCTGCGCCGGAAGTAGTGCGTGTTGTCGTGCACGTGTACCTGCGCCGGAAGTAGTGCGTGTTGTCGCGCACGTGTACCTGCGCCGGAAGTAGTGCGTGTGTCGTGCACGTGTACCTGCGCCGGAAGTAGTGCGTGTTGTCACGCCATGTACCTGCGCCGGAAGTAGTGCGTGTTGTCGCGCACGTACACCTGCGCCGGAAGTAGTGCGTGTTGTCGCGCACGTGTACCTGCGCCGGAAGTAGTGCGTGTTGTCGCGCACGTGTACCTGCGCTGGAAGTAGTGCGTGTGTCGTGCACGTGTACCTGCGCCGGAAGTAGTGCGTGTGTCGTGCACGTGTACCTGCGCCGGAAGTAGTGCGTGTTGTCGCGCACGTGTACCTGCGCCGGAAGTAGTGCGTGTGTCGTGCACGTGTACCTGCGCCGGAAGTAGTGCGTGTTGTCGCGCACGTGTACCCGCGGCGGAAGTAGTGCGTGTGTCGTGTACGTGTACCTGCGCCGGAAGTAGTGTGTTGTCGCGCACGTGTACCTGCGCCGGAAGTAGTGCGTGTTGTCGCGCACGTGTACCTGCGCTGGAATTAGTGCGTGTTGTCGCGCACGTGTACCTGCGCCGGAAGTAGTGCGTGTGTCGTGCACGTGTACCTGCGCCGGAAGTAGTGCGTGTTGTCACGCCATGTACCTGCGCCAGAAGTAGTGCGTTTTGTCACGCCATGTACCTGCGCCGGAAGTAATGCGTGTTGTCGCGCACGTGTACCTGCGCCGGAAGTAGTGCGTGTTGTCGCGCACGTGTACCTGCGCCGGAAGTAGTGCGTGTGTCATGCACGTATACCAGCGCCGGAAGTAGTGCGTGTTCTCGCGCACGTGTACCTGCGCCGGAAGTAGTGCGTGTTGTCGTGCACGTGTACCTGCGCCGGAAGTAGTGCGTGTTATCGCGCAGCGTGCGCACGCGGCGCAGGCCGGCCGGGGTGCGCAGCGCGCGCATAGCGGCGAGCACCTGCGCGGCTACCGGCGGCGACATGGCGTGCGCGTACGTGTGCGCGTGCCCGTGCGCGCGGATCCACCGGATCAGCTTCGCTGAACCTATGAGACATACATAATCTCAAATATAATAATATGTCTAACCTAGTTTGAACAGCACTTCAGGCACTCCTCCAATGGCGTGCACTATCTCCATCATTGCTAATCCCAGCACAACTTCTCCCACCGCTACTGTACTAGGAAAGATACACTACTGTCAATGACACGTGTTTCGCCTTTAAATGAAGTGAAACACGTGTCGTACACCGCCCAAATTTCGACGAAATCAAAGACTTTCTCATAGTCCACATATGCAAGGCAAAGTGGCAGATTGTACTCTTCAGTCTTCTGCACAATCTACCGCAGGATAAATATGTGGTTTATGGTACTGAAGCCTTTTCGGAAGCCGACTTGTTCGGGAGGCTGGAGTGATTCTCGAAAACAGCACACAGACGCGACTCAGAAGAGAAATCAATCTGCAGTTCTTCAAGGGGACGTTGTCGCCTTTCTTGAAGAACAAGACCACTGGACTTTCGCTTTACGCCTCCGGAGTAGTACGACCATGAAGGATGGAATTGAAGAGCTTCTGAAGGACTTTAAGTACTGGTGTTCCACCTGCTTTCAGTGTCGGATAAGACAGAAACAAAATGATAACAGAAATAAGAAAATACAGTCTATGAATGTTGAAGACTCATAACTCTAATCTCTTACTGTTGAAAATGTCCTTGTTATTCATAACTAGATATGTTGTCATCAAGTTCTTTTGGTGTTAATGATTTTTGGGATTTACGGCCGGGCCACGGGGATCGGCGGCGCGAACGGCGAAGCGACAGGCGGGGCGAAAATTCGCGCTGCGCGATTTGAGGGCCACGGGAAGTCACGTTTGCCGCCGCGACCAGATGGGCCGAGAGTGAAATGTCTTTATCAAAGTTATCTCGATATTGCTTAGAAAGTAATTGTTTTTTGATTCAAGACATAATATTTGGATGAGATTGCGGAGTACTTGATTTGAATAGGAATCGGATTATAGATGGAGAATTCCCCAACAAATAGAATGCATCTAGAAAAAAAATTCGAGTAAATACCAGAATGAGTGTTAAAACCTGCGATTATATTCTTGTTAATATTCAACCAGAATTGGAGATAAAAGTCAATGCGGATAGAATTTTAAGTTGTTTTTGTCGGCCCGGCATTTCTCGCGGCGAAAACAACTAAAATATTTTGTTCCCTATACTATTAGCCGCGTCTGCCGCCGCGATTGCCGCCCAACTCCGTGGCTTGCACCGTACTGATTCACACATTTGTTTCATTCGCTCGTCGCGCCGCCAGTCGCCCGCGCGATTCGCCCGGTAAATTTCGCCAGTCGCGTCGCCACTCGCCGCTACGCGTGGCATGCTTCATACATTTCTATACATTTGTTTTAGTCGCTAGACGCCTGACCGTTCGCGCCGCGCGAATTTTCGCTACGGCGAATGTCCCGTGGCCAGGCTGTTACATAGTCCCCACATTGTTTTTGTCTCTCTGTGCTGCTTATAAGAAAAAACTTTTAATATTAAAAAATAATACATACAATTATGTTATACACATGTTTTTTTTAAATATTAGACATAGATAAACATGTTACTAGTCATTTTCGCTTTTATGGTGTTTTGGGGGATTATTAATCTGTCGACACATTTAAAACAAAATTCACACACTGCGCCCTGTCTGTTGCTTTATGATAATTAATAATAATATTGAACTGATAATTTCTTAAAATGTATCACTTACATTACTAGACCAACTTAATCAATACATATACGAGTACATACAAAGTCCCCGCACCACACTTGTCCCTTTGCGCTTAATATGATAAATGTCTGTAAGAAATATAGTGATATTAAATATTGTTTTTTCTTTGCACAAACAACCAGTCCTAAACATTAACTTGTTTTTAAGAGGAGCATTACAAAACAACGCGTAATTACAAGGTTTCCTCGTTAAAGTTATACGTTGTTCATTCGTTGGTTTAAATAACAATTACTTGGTAAAAAATAGTTCGTTTTCTCTACTACAATAAGCTCAGAGCCAATTTTATATAACTTATTCATTTATTTAGTAATAATCATTCTCCCGATGCATGTTTAGGCATAAACTCTGAGACACATGATTTGGGAGCTCTAATTTGTAGATGCTATTGAACATAGATCATAAAAAAAATTATCTCACAAATGTTCTATACTTTAATAATCATAGAATACATTTTCGTCATATGCCTCTCACGTAAGTAAAAAGAGTCGAAATAATTCAATTAACGACCGAAAAATCTTCGATACAAGACCTAATATCTCCGAAGTTCTACATCATTTTGACGTAAAATTTATATCAAAATAATCATCAACATTTGTATGATATTTATAAAACTATACTACGATTTTTATTTTTTAATTAATTAAGTAGAAGTACCATATATTTCATTTATTAATCAATCATCAAATAAATTAATTAAAAGTCACGAATACCAATTCCATGCAATTTTTTTAGTGGAACGGGACGGAGACTTTATGGAAGGATTTGGTCAGGTGTAAAGACACCGACATACTTATTGTCCTCATTCAATCAATCGGTAATATAATCAGTTACCGCACGCATAGCGTCGGTCGTTGATTTACCATGTCGAAAACAATGTTGTTTAACAAAAATTTTTTAAGATAATTAACGAGTGGACAGGCTAAAATCGTTTTTTGTGAAATATCTAATTCAAGTGTGACGTATTCCTGTGTATATGTCGGTCCCGAAGGGTGTCGGGTGTTTCTGCCTCTCGACTATTGCGCAGTTTACGCTCTCGTGGTCTGAACGTCACTGTGCATGATGAGCTCGTGATTTTTCTTCATCTTCTAAGGGATGCATTACTCCTTTTTGCACCCCATAAGTGTGTTAATAAAACGGTATACAAATGAACCTACAGAACTGCTACACTGTTTGTGTAAAAACAACACGCAAGAACTATTCGCAGTATCCTGCTGATTTTGCCTCCGAACCACAGACGACAGCATCGCAGCTGTTGGAGCAAGGATCGCTTAACGTTTAATGATTCGAAGGTGATACAAGTAAGGTTTATGAACACGCAATCACTTGCTTATCCTTATAACCTCACATACCAACGAGTATCAAGAATTTTTTCAAAAATACGTAACATTCAATTTAAAGCAGCTTTGTCTAGACTCCTATGGATGACATAATTAAAGATAGAATGGTTAACTAAATAATCCGGGACCGAACTTATGGTTAATCGTAAGAGTAAAGAAAATCGTAAGAAACCGGTGGAAGTATAAGACCGTGCAAAAGGCTTATTTTTGGGTTCTATTGAAGCTTCTTGTACTTCCACCCGGTCTTTCCTCACAGACGCTTAAGACTGCCGAATTCTTTATTACATGGGTTGCTATCAGAGTGAAATCACCTATCCAAAGTCATCGAGAAGTAAGCCGCTCACTTCGCAACTGGGCATGGTAGAGGCACGCGAAGCTACAACTACCATTGTCCCGTGGTAAGTACAGCTTACTAAACGATATAGTATTATTCATCATATGGAATTTCATAATGGTGAACTTCTCTATCGATCGAGCTAAGTTCAGCTTGGTTGGTGGGTTGGTTGGTACTCAAGCCAAGTGTATTTATAATACATATACTCTATATATATATGCATGTGTGCCTTATTTAATTCTGACAAAAGTTTGTAACACTATTGTTGAGCGTTCAATATGGTTAAGTTAAAAATGAAATTAGATTCTAATTTACTTCAAGAAGTTACATTATAGTAAGATCTGGAAATACACGTTTCGTTTCTTATATTTCCGCAAATACAACATATTTGATAAAGCCCATTTTACGGATTTTGTTTTATTGTTCTACACACTGTGATTCTGACGTTTCAGTATTTTGTAGCTGATGATCACTGGAGGGTTAAGGTGTCTCAGTCTATTTTTTTTTTAACATTACTCTCACACTAGGACTTTCTCTTTTATAGTAGAGGCAGTTAACAAACGTAAGTTTCAGAAGGACAAACATTTAAACATGTAATCATACATAATATATTGTTTTGTTACACTAAGATAGTGCAATTTACTATTTAAGGCTATGTCGCCAGTCACCACTTGCCACTAGGTGGGATTGTGGTCAAGCACTGGCTTATTATAAGTTAAAAAAATTTCAAAAAATTTCTCCTCTTGTAGGAGAGACTTAGCTACAGTATTGGTTTCGTAGTATTGGACATTTAACACGCTTATTCTGGAGTATCGCTTTTATTGTAATGGAGATGTGGTTAATTATTTTTATATAATTGGTTTTATCCCTGTCTGTCATTTATTTCATTATTCGATTCGTATCCAAATAAATAAAAATCTGAGTTGAGGTTAAAATTTTAGTTAATAATAATATAGAAAAAAACTATAATAGCGATCATGTAAAAATTTTTTTACATGGTCGGTATTATAGTTGAAGCAACAATGGGTCAGTTCGACTGAAAAGGAAGACTGGTAAAATAGCATTTAAATGCTGCTATGTTTTGTATGGTGTATATAGGGAAACAGAGATCCTTTTAACTGGAAGTGAGACATTCCAGCTTAGTCCAGGGGTGACGTTGCATTTGCATTTCGATTCTTGATAGAGGATTAATGTAGATGTGTATGGGCCACAGCATCCACTAACCATCAAGTGGACTGTCTGGTCGTTTGTGGCTGGTATAAACAAGTAGTGTAATGAAGGGTCGTCACCGGCGATGTAGCCGCCCGCGGCGCCGAAGCTCTTGGTGAAGGTGCCCATGAGCACGTCCACGTCGCCGGGCGCCACGCCGCAGTGGTCGGCAGCGCCGCGCGCGCGTGCGCCCAGCGCGCCCACCGAGTGCGCCTCGTCCAGGTACAGCTGCAGGCCCAGCCGCCGCTTCAGCTCCACCACGCCCGCCAGCGGCACGATCGAGCCCTCCATGCTGTACACGCCCTCCACCACCTGCGCCACCACCGCCGCACAAATACACTTATAGCGTAAACTTTATCTTTGTTACATCATCGTAACGATATTTTTCACTAGTCGGCTCCTCTTTAAAAATTTAATTTAAATGTTACACGGTTAAACTATTTTTTATTTATTTATACGGAACCCTAACTGCATGATACATTTCACAAAAAGTCATATTAAAAGTATTTATATATGAAAATTAAAATGAATATAGACCACACAAGCACAATCTCAAAAAAATATGGATCAATTACAAAAAAATACAAAAAAGGTGGGGCAAAAAGAATTTTTTTATTATTATTACTATTCATACATAAATACACTAGCAGCTAAAAAGGCTGATGCGTGTGCGTCTTGATGTTTGGAGATTTTATCCAATCTGTTCTTGAACGCATTCAATGTAGGAACATCAATCACATTTTGCGGTAGCTTATTCCACCTGGTGGCAACACGATTTGTAATAAAATTTTTCATAGGATTCCACTTGGCAACCCTGTGGCAAAGTTTAAGTTAATGTCCTCTCAGATGTTTGTTGCACTTAGTAAGTACAAATTTCGGAGACTAGGAACATCGTAATATCCTGTCAGTATTTTGTATGTTTCAATCAGACTACCTCTCTGTTTACGGCACTCTAGTGTTGTGAGCTTAAGCTTTTTCATTCGCTGCTCGTATGTCATGTTTCGCAGTTGTTTTAATATTTTGTGGCCCTCCTTTGAACATTTACCAGTAGTATCATATCTTTACGAAAGTACGGGTCCCATATCACATTTGCAAACTCCAAAAGTGGTCTTAAGTACGTTCGGTAGATCTTGTTAAATGTTTTAGTAGTGAGACACATACAAAGCTTTTTCGAATCATATACATCATGAAATTTGCCTTTTTTACTATGTTAAGAATATGAGCTTCCCATTTAAGGCACCGGTTATTGTAATGCTAAGGTCATTTTGTGATTGTACAGAAGACAATGGGTGATCACCTAGATAATATATATTTCCTGGATTATTTTATATCATATACCTATATGTAGAATAGTACACTTGCCTGCGTTCAGTGTTAGGAGGCAATCATTAGTCCAATCGCAGATGGCATTTAGACCCTGTTGTATAACATATTGCGTAATAGGGTTTCCAAAAAATTTTGTGTCGTCGGCAAATAATGGGAACGGTAGCAGTAACGTGCTCTTCAAATCCGATAAAAATAGGATAAATATCAATGGTCGAAGAACAGATCCCTGCGGAACTCCGCCGAGTACTTCCTTGGGTTTAGACATTATAATACAGAGTGTTCCTTCTGACAGAAAATCACTGATCCAGACCAACAATTTCCCGCGTATACCGAAGTGTTCTAATTTGCATATAAGTCGCTGTAATGGTACACGGTCAAAAGCTTTTTCACAAACAAGATATATCACATTTCTGGGTAATCCATTGTGATCCATTGATTAACACATTGTAACATATTTGTAATGATTGATCGCCATGGTACAAGCCCGTGCTGTTCATCTAAAATCAGTTGTTCTTTTAATAGAAATTCTCTTAATTTTCAGTTATGATATTTTCCATGGCTTTACAGAGGATACTTGTCAAACTTATTGGTCTGTAGTTACAAAGTCTCAGCTTATCGTCGTTTTTATAAATAAGTACGACGACAACGTCCATCATCCGTGGATTTGTTCATAATGCTTGATATATATTCGGCAAGCAATGATGAGCATCGCTGTAGTAATATGGATGGTATTCCATCAGGACCAGTAGCAGTAGCATCATCAAAGGTTAACAAGGTCTTTCGAACGATCTCGGCTATAAATTTAACGTCATCAATTGAGCTTATTAACGTTGGCATATTTATGGAGGAAATTGTTAACGAAGTGATCTGTAAACAGTTCTGCGATTTTTTGTGGTTCATCTACAAGTTTTGTGACTCGTTTTTAAGAATGTTAGGAATGGTGACTTTAGAATTCAGTTGTCTTCTAATGTATCCATCTATACTTTTAATTTTATGATTAATATTTCTAAATTTTCGGTACGAATCTTCTGTTTTATTAATATTATATATATATATATATATATATATATATATATATATATATATATATATATATATATATATATATATATATATATATTCTCTTAAAAATTCTGTAATTCTTTTTTCCGTTTTGTTAAATTCAAAATTTCCTTTTTTTATCCATGATTTTTTATTAGATTTATTTTTTTCTGTGATTTTTTTCACACAATTTTCAACTTATGTATGTATTTGATTTTTAAACGATAGCCACATTTCATCTACTTGGTTTTCAACTATGTTTAACTTTTCTGCTAAATCTTTGTTAATTTTGCTTCAGCTTTATGAAAATCAAAAATCTTTTTTATTGGCACTTTATTATCGGTATTAATTATCTGCATAGAAGCCAATATGACCAAATGATCACTCTTTCCAATGGGTGGAAGATACTTAACAACAGTTATTAAAGTTTCATCATTACACAGTATAAGTAATAGTACACAGAGTAAGTAATCTAGTGGGGATTCTGCATTATTACGGTTCCTTGTGATTTGTGTTACAAGCTGATTGAGATTACTGTTTGAATACATTGCTACAAAGCTTTCGCATAGCTTGTCAGGTCTGGTTAAATTATCGAGAGGCCATTTTATATTTAGTAAGTTGAAATCACCCGCAATAATTACTGTCTGTTTTGAAGCTACCTTTTCTATGGTGTTATAATATTTCATCAGCACTTGTTAAAACATTTGAGGGGGACGATACACACAAGCTAAAATTAAATCTAAATAACCATAGTGTATATCTAACCATAATGCCTCAACCAAAGAATTATAATATATTTTATTCACTTTTGATATAACAGGTACATTGTTAACGTCATGTGCAACATACATCGCTACTCCTCCCCCTTTTCTTTCTCTTCTGTCCAACCGGAAGAGCGTATATCCGTTTATATTTATAAGGCTGTCATCAATTCCAGAATGTAAATGAGTTTCTGATATCAAAATAAAAGCAGGTTTATGTGTATTAACTATTAACTTCAAGAAGAAATAAATCAAATTTCGCCATAATGGAAGCCAGGTTCGTGTATAGTATGCGGAGTTCTGTAATATTATGATGAACTAGTTTTTTGTAGTTATTTGATATGAAATTGATATATTTGATCGTAAGATTTTGCTTACCCTATTCTGTTCTAACCGCTACTTCTTCACGAAGTCTTCTAAGTTGATCCCTTTATTATGGTGTCATATCAGCCTTAACCTTAACAGAGTATGGCAGCTGACATTTATTTTTGAGAACACTCATAGCATTTTGTTTATTGACCAGGACTACCTCGATAGGACGCAGCTTTTCAATTTTGGATATAAGTTTAACCAAACGGAAGACAGTGAGGATTTCCGGTTCGGGAGTTGCCGGTGACATAACAGTTTTAGAAACCTGGTCTTTATCATGACTTTTCTGTCTTGTGGTGAATTTGCTGTAGATTCAAGTATTCCAAACACAATAAGGTTACGACTACGATTTTTTATTACAGAATTTCATTTACAACTGTGTCCAAATTCACTATGTTTGTATGATTTATCTTTAACTCTTAAACCTGCTATTGCAGCTCTGTTACAAGTCTGCGAAGATCTGGAATCCGCCTTAGCCCCTCCTCACATACATAACAAAAGTATGACAATTTGGGTGTTTGAAGTGCATCAACACGAATTTCTGTTGCAGTTAGTCCACTACAAAATAGTACATATTACTATTTTGCAGCCTTTGCAATTAGTTTTTGTGGTTTTATCATCAATACGACTGTTACACTTGAAACACTGCCATTTTGAATTTATTGCTCCAAAATGGTAGTATGGTTTAGGCAGTCTATTTTTATTAATGTGGTAACTGGGTATTGTTTGTGGTCACTTTATGACAGCTGAGTATGTCAAATTTTAAGAGGGTAGTATAACAAAATGTTAATAAACGGATTCGATCAAATGTAAACACTATTAAACACAAGATTAACGCAATTCAAAGTCACAGTTTTACTATATTTATCAATTTACAATGTTGTTAGTATGTGAATCAATCTCCAAACAACACAAATAGCACTTTGATTGAACACTATTTCCCAGTGTTTTAATTTAATATGAACAGAGCAAGAAAAACACAAGTTATTTCAGTGACAATCCAAAATGTTTAGCGACAATGCAAAATTTGCGGCACGCAAAAAGTAGGGGCAGAAACACTTTAATGCAAAAAGCTTGTTAAGGACCCAGTATTGTAAAAATTTGTGTTCCCGCAAAATTTACAATAAACAAATATTTTTTTATAGTGACTAAAAATCGAAAAAGTGAAACATATTTAACATTTATTTAAAGTGTAGGATTCAACATTTTCGAAACAATTTCTTAATTTAATTTTGGTGTTCAAATTAATAGCTCTATCGGGCGTGAAACATGCCTATGTTTATGTTACATGCGTAAAAGGTCTTTTTAAAGCCTTTGCTATGTAAAAATATTGTCGACAATAATCTAATCTGATCACTTTTTTTAGAAATACTTTAGTTTTCTTATATGAAGGGCTTAAAAAGTAGTAATTTCATGATTTTTTTACTGCAAATATCTATTTTTTCTATTAGAAGTATAAATATAGCAAAGTCGTACTTAAAACCACAAAAAATAGAACTATTTTCTTAGAGATAAATAATATATATATATATATATATATATATATATATATATATATATATATATATATATATATATATATATATATATATTCGTACTTTTTACCTTCAAACCATTTACAAACAAGAGACGCGTGAAAATTCTCTCAGTTACGCTGGGATTTCTCGGCGTTAAAATGTGTGCTGTGTTGCTCAAATTTACCTCTCGCTCGCACGGTTGATCTCTTTTCCTCGCGTAGCTCTTATAGACTGAGCAGAGCATATCGTAAAAGTTGCTCTACTTATATTTATACAATTTTTTATTTAATTGTACATATTAGTTCTAGATTTTAGTGTATTAATATTTACGTTAGTATTAGTGTATTAGATTAGTTGACTTTGACTTTTCTATTTGGTGAATTTAAATTTATTGCCAAAAGAAATAAACGAAAAAGTTGGGTAAAAAAAACAAGAAATATTCTTGTGTCAATAAAAAGAAATGTAAGACAAGAGTTGAAGTGATGAGTGAAGAGTTTTGGCAAACAAAAATGCTGCCCCCTTTGACAAAGTTTTATCACAGTTGTCTGCTACCGGAATTAATTGATTCCTGCCTTAAAACTTCCTATGCCGATAAAATACCCACCGTATATAATAGAAGCAATAGAAAATTTAAATTGATTCCCGCCTTAAAACTTCCTATGCCGATAAAATACCCACCGTATATAATAGAAGCAATAGAAAATTAAAATTGATTCCCGCCTTAAAACTTCCTATGCCGATAAAATACCCACCGTATATAATAGAAGCAATAGAAAATTAAAATTGATTCCCGTCTTAAAACTTCCTATGCCGATAAAATACCCACCGTATATAATAGAAACAATAGAAAATTAAAATTGATTCCCGCCTTAAACCTTCCTATGCCGATAAAATACCCACCGTATATAATAGAAAAAATAGAAAATTAAAATTGATTCCCGCCTTAAACCTTCCTATGCCGATAAAATACCCACCGTATATAATAGAAACAATAGAAAATTAAAATTGATTCCCGCCTTAAAACTTCCTATGCCGATAAAATACCCACCGTATATAATAGAAGCAATAGAAAATTAAAATTGATTCCCGCCTTAAAACTTCCTATGCCGATAAAATACCCACCGTATATAATAGAAGCAATAGAAAATTAAAATTGATTCCCGCCTTAAAACTTCCTATGCCGATAAAATACACACCGTATATAATAGAAGCAATAGAAAATTAAAATTGATTCCCGCCTTAAAACTTCCTATGCCGATAAAATACCCACCGTATATAATAGAAGCAATAGAAAATAAAAAACATAAAAATCCCAAAAAAATTAACCCCTACACAATATTACAGCACTCGAAAAAATTTCCTTACTTTAGTGCTGTTACAAACTAAAAAAATTACATTATTTGTATAAAACTACTATTTACGGATTTTATCGCGTTTAATTAACTACTTTAACTTAATTTTATCATCCAGACGTTTCGGTCACATGGTCACGGGGACTTCACGGAGAGCGCCACCTCTAATGGCTGAGAAAGTAGATTAGCAAAGCTAGACGGAAGCCTTAATATTTCAAAGTTTAGTCCAAAATTCAAAATTTCTGATACCTAATAAGAGATTGTCCAAAAGTTACTTGAAACGATAATTAGTGTTAGCTTTGGGAATTGCTTGAACTTGGTTAAGTCTTATACTTAGGTAATTTGCATATTAGTTAGATAAATAAAATGTGTAAAGAATGTGGCCGCAGCATTAGTCAGTTCATCTGACACGCGATAGGCTGAGGGCAAATAATATTCCTAAATACGTGTGAAATGTGCCGCAAACATTAACCAATTCATCGGGCATGCTACGAATAATAAGAAGTGGTTTCACCTACTACCCTCGCATGTCCGATGGACTGGCTAATGCTCCCGCCACATTCCACATTCATCTTACTGTTAGATATTATAATCTGGCGCGGGCACAGTACTCACTATGACGATCTTGGTCCAGCGGCGCTCGGCGATGGCGGCGCGCGCCAGGCACTCGAGGTGCGGCAGGTCGTTGTGGCGGAAGACACGCACGGCGGCGCGCGCCAGCCGCAGCCCCAGGATCAGCGACGCGTGGTTGTTCTCGTCGCTCAGCGCCAGAGTGCCCGGCCCCAGAAGCCCCGGCAGCCCCAGAGCGTTCGTCGCGAACCCCATGCCGAACACTATTGCCGCCTGCACACGCAACTCGACTACAATAAATAATAACAATGACCGAATTTCTGTCACGGCGCCCAATCTCAACGGAAACTAGCAATCTACGCAGAACTGGATTATAGTGCTTGAAAGTATTGTGAAAACATGGGTGCATTCTCTATTCCCTCACTCTCGTAGTCCAATAGGGCAGTAATACACGACCGGAGAAAGATAAGGCACAGGACGGCTTTATGTGATTTTCGAGGCACGAGCGTGTAACTCACCTTCCCTGACTCCAAGCTGCTACTGAGAATTTTTTAACAGAAGAGAGAAAACCCAACAAACTCAGCCCCACAGAGATGCAACAAAGTGTATAGCATACGTGCACGCAGATAAACTGCACCTCTATGCTTTATATGCTGCATAAATGGATCAGCTCAACCAAGCTCGCACGGAACACCAGCGTACAATAACACCATAATAACATTGCTATGCTTCACATATAATGGTGAGGTGGGGTGCATCTGCATTTTTCGTTTGGATTTCTCAATTATAGATGTCTATTGGCCACAGTATCAATTTACCATGAGACAAACAATGTACTCGTTTGTCACCCTTACTTCTGTATAGACCACATACATACCCTGCGGCAGATTGTACAGAAGACCGAAGAAGTACAATATATCACTTTGGCTTGCGTATGTGCACTATGAGAAAGCCTCTGATTCCGTCGAAATTTGGGTGGTGCTACAGTCCGTTCAGCGGTGCCAAGTTGACAATCGTTATATCGAAGTGCTGAAGTGATTGTACAGTAGGGTTACTATGGCTATCCGAGTACAGAACCAGAGTACCAAATCTAACTGCAGAGAGGTGTAAGACAGGGTGACGTTATATTCCCGAAACTCCTCATCACTGCATTGGCAGACGTTATCAATCTACTGGACTGAAAAGGATACGTTATTAACATCAATGGCAAGTACATCTCTCACCTTCGAGTTTCCGACAATATAGTCCTTATGGCAGAATCGCTGGAGGACCTAAGCAATATGCTCAATGACATCAATAGTGTCTCCCTACGGATAGGTCTTACATGGACAAAACAAAGATCGTGTTTAATGTCCATGTTACATCTATGCCGGTAGTTGTTGGGAGCATTAAGCTCGAAGTTGTTGACGAGTACGTTTACCTGGGACAAATAGTCCGACTAGGTAAGTCCAACTTCGACCGAGAGGTCAATCGACGAATTCAACTCAGCTGGGCAGCGTTAGGGAAATTACGACACATTTTCTCGTCAGGTATATCTCAAAACTTGAAAACTAGTTGTACAACCAGTGCGTGTTGCCAGTGATGACTTACGGATCTGAAATGTGGTCCTTTACTGCTGGCCGTATGAGAACGCTCAAGGTCGCACAGCGAGCTATGGAGAGGACTATGCTCGGGGATTTCTCTGCGTGATAAACTTAGAAATGAGGATATCCGCGGTAGAACCAGAGTGACCGACATAGCCCAACGGATTAGTAAGCTGAAGTGGCAATGAAGAATCGACAACTGATGGGGAAAAAAGGTTTTCAAGTGGCAGCCTCGTACCGGTAGGCTTAGTGTAGGGCGACCTCCCACCAGATGGAGTGGCGACCTGGTAAGACATGCAGGTAGTCGATGGCTGCACGTGGCTCAGGACTGTGCTTTGTGGCATTCCTTGGGGGAGGAGGCCTATGTTCAGCAGTGGACTTGTGAAGGGTTGTAATGACGGTAATGATGAAGAAATAATACCAGCGTTGAACGCCTCACGTGTACCAGACTCGCGCACGCATCACACAGCTCACACAGAGAACGCAACATGCAAAAAAGCAACGAAATGTATAGTATACGCGTATGCATACATGAGGGAGTCAGGAGAGAGTCTGGAGGTAACATGACGACATAAGAGAACATTATGCTGTTTGCCGCCACGGCATACAAGTCGGTTAAATGTCAACGCGCAGCAACAGGTCTTTCACATCAAAAAGAATATTAAAATGCCTTCTCACAACTAAAAATATTTACACTCCTTTTGAGTCAAAGTTATTAAATTATGGAATTCGCTTTCTTTAACAATTAAGAAAGTTCAAAGCACTGTGTATATCAAAAAAATATTAAAAATTTACAATATACTGGATGACCTTTTTACCTTCTGGAAAAAATAGGTTGTAACGTTTTGAACTAAGCGTTTGAAAAAATATTTTGAACAACTACTTTGCCTTTTGCTCTTGAGCCTGTGACCCTGCAAAGTGACAAGGTCAAAGATGCCTACTAAATTTATTGCTTTATTATCGTTCGTAAAGTATGATTGGGTATGATTTGAATTTCGATAGATTTTTATTTATTTATTTATTTCATTCAAAATTTTTGATTTTATTTTTGGTAAAATGACATTGATTTAAGTTTCTACTTTGTTTACATGTAACACACCCTATTTTTCCAGACAGTAAATAAAGTCACCCCTAGTATATTATATTATATTATGTATGTGATAAATATGTTCTGTATAAAATGATGATTATCACATCCTTTTATATTTTAATATTATTTATTATATAGCTTATTATGTATTAATATATACTTATTAATCTACTATTCATGCACACTTCTATATTATTTTAATGAAAATGATATCTTTTACCGAGGTTTGTCTGGAAAAGATCGCTGTTTAATGGTAAGTCCATGTAATTGTACATATAAAAATTAAAGTTTGTTATGTGTTTTTGTAATATGTGGGCAACAAAAAGTATAAATAAAAAATCTTAGTAGCAAACTATACGGCAGTGAACGTTACCTCGACGCCGAGGAAGCGCGCGGTAGTTTCCTCCAGCTCCTTATGCAGCGCACAAGAGCCTAGCTCAGCCCTCGGGGAGGCCAGAGCAAGGCCATAGCGCCGCGCCGCTTCCGCAGCAGCATCCGCGCATGGACCCGTCGGCTCCGCGAAGCCCAGGTAGTTGTACGAGCCCAGATTGATGCAGCGCCGTTCCGTGCCCGTGAACCTGTAATGTCGTTCATTTTAAATATTTGCAATCAACTGTCACGAGCAAAGACTTCTGTGTACAGTACTAGGCCGGGAATTCGGAACAAAAAATGTGTCAAAGCTGTGGAGTCCTGCGGGTAGCGGGCACACAGACAATTACTGATTTTAGGCAAATAAAAAATTAAGTAACATACTTATCTAAACCAAACTTCAAATCACATTGATAAAGTGCACACATAAATAATGACAGTATTTTGTTAGCCACATGAAACAAAATTCTTGTCAGACTATCTAAAACAACGTTCGCAGTTTACAAAACAAAGAACTAATCTTCTCGGCTGCTCGCAGTCGACTGAAGCAGTTACAGAGAATTGACCGTACATGAGTACGCAAAATAATAGTACCGTAGTAGTAGTACCTTGTTGTAGATATACATAGAAGTCTTTGGTCACGCGTGATCTTACGCAATGATCAAATCAAAAACCTACGTACTTAAATGTCCAGTTGTAGTCATCGGTGTAGCGCTCCTTGATGGTGAGCTCGGCTGCGGGCGTGGAGCAGATGGGCCGGTTGAAACAGTGCCGCACGCGCCGGTACAAGTAGCGCGAGAAGAACTGATCGAATGAGTTGTACAGTGGCGCGTAACCCTGCAACCGTACAAATATTTCTCATAAGAAGATAATGATTCACATATTTGAAAATTTTACCTAAATAATGTAAGCAATTCGAGGGCTTGATAAAGTTTATGTTATAATGTCCGACCGTAGCTTCGGCTTTGGATTCGGACAAAATAGGCCGAAGTTTTGGCCGAAGCCGACCGTTTCTAGCAAGCTCCGAAATTGAACGAATTGTTACGAGTGAGCGAGGGCGCGATGGACGTGACTGCGCAATTTTATAATCTCCAGATCAACTTCTAGAAATTAATATAAATAACTACCTTTATAAATTTAATACATACCTACATACGTACATAAACATAAACACTCACGCCTGTCACCCAGAGGGGTAGGCGGAGACAGACTTCCATTTGGCACGATCCTGATTCCTGACACACCTCTCTCGTCTCCTACACATCCATATACCTACGCACACATGCTCACAACAAGAGTACACTTAATTTGGCTCATTTTTAATATATCGCCAATTTGGTCGACAAACTTTCGCCTAGAACGTCTCTTTCAGACTCTTCCGTTCACTTCAGCAACATATTGCTTTGTCACTCTTTCCTCGTTCATTATTTCTACATGACCAAACCACCAAAGCATTCCTTTCTTAATCCTCGTCACAATATCATTTGCAAACCACACTCTTCTTTTAACACAATTTCTCACCCTGCCACTCAGATTCAGCCAATACAAACTCCTTAGCGACCGCATTTCTACTGCGTTTATTCTACTCTCGTGCTTCTTCTGCCACACCCAACCTCCACTACCATACGCTAATATAGGGACTAACACAACATTGTGAATTGCCATACGTTCCCTTTTTGACGCATTTTGACTTTCCACAGTAGTGTACTCGTCGTTCTATACCCTTATCATATCTCCCATCCCTGCTAAACATTTTAATATTATATTACAGTCAATATAAAACTTTTAAGTAAAAGTTTCAATCATTTATATTATTAATTCAAGCTAATCTTGAACTGAAGCTGTTCTAATCGTCGGCGTCCGAGCTCTTTCCGACTGGCGTACTCACTGCTGGCGCTGCGAAGAGATGTTGCATCTCTATGCGTATTTTATCGCATCTACCACGGGAGAGTGCTCTGAGGAATTGTTCCGACTAACTCCAGCCGCACAATTTCACCATCGCACATCGCGACAAAACTCGCGATACCATCCATACCATCTGGACGACTGGCGGTCCACCACCGTGCGATTTAAAAGAAATTTTCTTCCTCGCACAATTTCCTTGTGGAATCGACTACCACCAGAGATTTTTCCGGACTGATACGACTTAGCGATCTTCAAGAAAAAAGCCTACTCCTTTTTAAAAGGCCGACAACGCATCTGCAATTCCCCTGGTGTTGCAGCTGTTCATGGGCGGCGGTATTCACTTACCATCCGGTGTGCCGTGTGCTCGTTTGCCCCTCTCCTATATAAAAAACTGCTCCGGCTTCGGCAGGAGCTTGTGACGCCAGCTGATTAATCGGCTTCGGTTACGGTCACAAATCGATCTTCGGTCGGACGCTATTATTTAAAACATCGATGGCACAGCTTCGTTACAAAACAACACAATACGTAAACATCAAGCATAATTCACAAGTGACGTTAACGCAGTAGTATCATTGGATTGTTAATGTAGAGATTGTGTGATTTACAACAGCATCAACAAGCAAGTATTTTTGGAAGATTTTATCACTTTCATCACGTCGAATGTAATATACGTCCTGAAACCTACTGAACACATGCAGATGGGGGATAGTCAACAGGGTTTTTTGAAGCTAAACAAAAATTTTATTTGATAAAATATATTACGTATCCATTTTAAGGAACTGTCAGTGTTATCTTACAACTAACTAGTATATTCATCAAAGCAGCTTTTTATACAATTGTAATGATTTCAAAAAGTAACCCAAGAGTGAACAATAAATTAATATTTTAAATACTTAAGAGGATAGAGTAAGTCAGCTCAAATTCTAATTTCGTCCCCACTTGCCCGTGCTATGTACCGACATGTTTGTAATCACTAATACTGCAAGTAGAAAGGTCGCTAGACACTTATTTCATTAGGTTTATCATATTTATGCCTGTTTCTTAACGCCAAGCCAGCCGCTTCTTATTTTTATCACGGTTATTACCCATTTTAATTTTACGTCGTACTGTTGCGTAATGTATATTTTGATCGTAAGCGACACAACCTCCCCGTCCAAAGGCCGAGGCGAAGTGACCGTGATGCAGGAATCACGCTTCAAAAGGCCAATAGTTTAGGTAATTTCTTTTTACAGTAAAAATAATGGTATTTTAAAAAAAGTAAATAACATAAGCACTGCTTTATAGTTAGTTCAGTTGGTATGCAAAGTTTCACGATCTTATTTAAAGTATTTTATGAATAACAGCGGTTTATTGTTTATTTTGGAGGTAGCTTTGGATTTTTTTTCTATCGAGAAAATTTTACGAAATCGTGTTTTCGTCTAACATAATCCTTAACATTAATCCTCAACTTTACCATATATTTATTTCAAAATTAATGCTGCAATATTTTCGGCATAACGAAGGATCTTGCTGAGCCATTTGACATTATATTTCCCCTTAACTCATAAAATAACTGTTAATCAATATTTCAACGAATAATCTCTATAAATAAAAATCGCATACTCTCATTACTGTCCGTTAGTCTCGCTAGAACTGGAAACTGACTCGACCGATGCTAATAAAAATTTTTGTGTGTGTTGGAGTGGGTTCACGTCAAGTGGGACAGCGGGCGGTCGCGAGATCGTAGTACCCAGGTTCGAGTCCTGTCTTCGGTCACTTTTTTGTGAGAAAATCTATTATTTCAAGCCCTTTTTTTAGTATTTTTTAATAACACGAAAATTTAAATTAAACTAATTGCACTCATGATGTTTTATTCAATAAGATCAAAAAATATTATTCACGTTTCATCAGTATGTAATTTCTATCTAAATATTATTTACAAAACACACGATTTCCAAAAAAATATCAAATGTCGGTCATCCGGGTTAATTATTGTTAGGAAAGTACAAAAGTTAATTAAAACAAAAATTAATACAAAAAATTATATAAATTTATGTAAGGAAAAGCATGCATTAATTAATAAACTTAAATTATATGCGATTGAGGTGGAAAATATGAAAAACTGTTATGAGACTGAAATAGAGTGTCTCAATTCAGAAGTTTTGTCGCTTAAAAACTCCTTACAAATTATCTCAAATAAATATGCATCGGCTCAGGTTGAGATAAAAGAACACATATTGGCCATGAATGATCTGGTAAAGTCATGTAAATACAATGAGGAGCGCTTTGACTCCTTAATAAAACATCAGAGTGAGAATCAACGCTCCATACCATGTTCATCGGGGACAATATGTGTAAATAGCAATGACTCCTTATTTTCACCAACACTCTATGACGGTGCCATAACACAGAATAAAAACTTAAAAAGTAGTTTAAATATTAAAAAACATAAAGTTATTATGTATTGTGATGACATAGGTAAAAATTTGGGCATGATGTTAAATAACCATTTAAAAGGACAATTGATTAGTAATTATTGTATGCCTGGAGCATCCTTTAGTCATGTAATGAATAAAGTTTTAACCAGTAAGTTTTCTCGTAATAGCACATTAATAATTTTTGTTGGGAGAAGAGACAATGTAAGCAAAAATCAATTATTAAAATATATTGATTACCTCAATACTTTAAATGTACATAAAATTATCTTGTTCACATTGCCTTACATACAGGGTTGGCCACAGGAGAATAAAATAAGATATGATTTAAATTTATTAATGAATAATTTATCATGTAATAATAATTTAAATTTGACATTTAATTGTAACAATTATACCAATAGAATTAATTTAATAGATATTAATAATTTAATTAAAAAATTTTGACTACAGATAGGTACTACCTATCCAAATATAATTTAAGTCAGATAGCAAATGTGCTATCTTATTATTTATATATTAACTCAGCCAAGGACTTGGCTACCCAGACATCTGCTCCTATTGAGCAGCATAATGATTTGACATGTAATTTGGAATCCGTTCCAAGTAATTTAAATTAGAAAATGAGACAATAGAGGTAATCTCTAGCAGTTATAATAATTTAAATAATTTAGAATGTAGCTTACAAATCCTTAATAGTTGCAATTGTATAACTCCACAAAGTGATAATAAAAATTGTTTACACCTGGTGCATCAGAATATACAAGGCATGATAGGCAAAGAACTAGAAATTGAATTGTTTTTAAATAGCAACAATATTCATATTTTATGTATTACTGAACATTGGTTAAAAGCTCATAATTTAATGTTTAACTTTAGTAATCACCAGGTGCTCAGTTCTTTCAATAGAGAAACGATTTTAAGAGGTGGCTCCTTAATATTAGCTAGTAAATTATTATCATATAAAGAACGTAAAGATATTGTGAGTCTCTCTGTTGAGCGAACTGTAGAAATGGCATGTGTTGAGTTTGAGCACCTCATTGTTGTGAGCGTTTACAGACCCCCATGTTCGTTATATGATACTTTTGAAAAAATTATGGAGGAAGTTTTCGCTAAGCTTAATAAACAGAATAAATCTGTTGTAATATGTGGAAACTTTAATATCAATCTCCTAGAAGCTTCCTCCACTAATATTAAATTTAGATCATTGTTTAAATCTTATGGTCTTTTTAATTTATTTTTGGAGCCAACACGTATTGCTGAATCTAGTGCAACATGTATAGATAACATTTTTACAAATGTTAAGCCGTTCAATAAATGTATAATTCAAAAATTGAGCTCTGATCACTGTGGACAATTTGTTTCATTACCTTATGTTCACAAAAAGCAAGTAGATAAAAAAGTAGTGTTTGTTCCAGTAAATGCACATCGCTTGGAGAAGTTTAGAAGTAACATAGTAAAAAAACTTCCATTACTTTCATACCAAAATAATCCAAATTTTTTGTATGCAACATTATTTAAGCTCATTTGCAATGAATTTAATAATACTTTTACTTCTAAAACATTCTCCTTGAATAATCGTAAAGCATTTAATGAATGGGCGACAGTAGGAGTCCATAAGAGTAGACAAAGGTTATATGAACTTTACAATGAAAGGTCATATAATCCTAGCGTCGCATTTAGGGAATATGTAAAAAAATATTCCAAAATATTTAAAAGAGTGTGCTCCTTAGCCAAGTCATTGTATTTAAGCAACAAAATAAAGACTGCTTCTAATAAAATTAAAATGACATGGAGTATAATTAATAGTGAAACTGGTAAGGTCAACTCTCGCAATTCAAACTATGCAATTTATGCTTGTAAACTGCCCCCACGATACAAGAGAAAATCTTAGTGTAGGGGTAACGTTTTTTAAATAAAAAAAAATAAAAAAAACTACCAGTTAAGTTTTAACAATAAATTAACTAAATCAGATCAGGACGTTGCAATGGTTTTTGAGAAATATTTTACTGATATTCCGATCTTAACCACTAAGTCACTGAATTCTTCTCCTACCGTCGCCGAATCATTACTTAAACAAAATGTAAATGTGTGTACTGTTATGTGAATAAGTCAACTAGCGCCATCTAGTGTCAGGAGCGAGAGCGGGGGGGGCTTTGCAGAGAATGACATCGCCGATCTCTCGACCAACAGCGCCACCCGAGGAACTAAGTTTCTAGAAAATCTATACTCGAGCTCTCGGTACCTTACGCGTGTTTACTTGAACATTCCGGATGTTTTGCTGATTTGAATATATAGGTGGCGCAAGATGCGATCAGACAGAGTTTAACTCGGCGACACAAGCGAAGCTTCGGAGTGGAATTAAGTGGATTAGTGTGTTTAATTATTAGTGTTTTAACTTTAATTTGTGTAAAGTAAATTAAAGTGTTAATTTAGGTAATTTTATCGGCAATTTTTATTGTCACGAACCCTAAGCTCGTAACAATTGGTGTCAGAAGTGGGATAAAATAATGCCGATTTTACCTAAGGAGGAAACGGAGGGTGTCCGTACCCGAAGTCAACGCCAGCAGGAGACGGACCAGAGGAGATTTGGTGGTGCAACGCCGCAGATGTCTGAGGGCCAGTCGCCGGCTACGGAAGCCGGTCCGTCAGCAACTTCTACGTCTGTGGTACCTGACTTAGGTGCTCTGATGGTGATGCTGCAGGAGCAGGCTCGCCGACAGGAGGAACAGGCTCGCCGACAGGAGGAACAGGCTCGCCGACAGGAGGAACAGGCTCGCCGACAGGAGGAACAGGCTCGCCAGCATGCGGAACAGGCACGCCAGTTGAAAGAGCAGCTGCAGAGCGGACAGGAGGAACAGGCCCGTCAGCAGGCGGAACAGGCTCGTCGGTCGGAAGAGCAGATGCTCCTCATTAAGGACCTTCATGCTACCTTTGGGAAAGAGATAAAGGAGGTGAAGGATAGGGTTGCTCAACATGACAACCGCCTGTCGGAAGCTGAAACCCAAATCAAGGAAGCTAAAACCCAAATCGACCAAGTGAACAATCGGGTTGATTACGTGGTGGCTGATGTGAAGAAAACACTGGACGACCTCAAACTGGGTGATGGAACAACAGCTCCCGTAGTAGTTACAACACCTTCGCTACGTGGATTCAAAGTGCCGCCGTTCGACGGTACCTCTTCCTGGTCAGCCTACAAGATCCAGTTCGAGGCTGTTATGAAGGCGAACGGCTGGAATAAAAGCCAGGCCATGACTGCTCTCACACTAGGCCTGCGCGACCAGGCCTTAACAGTTCTGGAAGCTCTCGGTGAGGAAGTGACTTATGAGCAACTCCTTGAGGCATTGGAGGCGAGATATGGCGATGCTCACCTGGAACACGTCTTTCGTGCGCAGCTTAAAGATCGTGTGCAGCGCATCAACGAAAACCTGCAGCAGTGGGCTCTAGAAGTGGAGAAGCTGGTGCGAAAAGCATACCGGTCTGTACCTGCGCTCATTGAAGGGAACCTGGTGCAGACATTCATCGACGGCATCCGTGACCTGGAAGTCAGAGCTGCTGTGAGGCTCGGGCACCACGAGACACTTAAGGACGCCTTGGCCCATGCACTGGAAGTGGAAGCCGTGCGGCAGGATCATCGTTCCCATCGCGTCAGGGAGGTTGCAGCAGCTACAGTTCGCGACCGCAACAAAGGATACAGCCCAAGGTGCTATGGCTGTGGGGAAAAGGGCCATCTTCGATCCAGCTGCCCTAAGCGAACCCTAGAAAGGGAAATTGACCGATCTCAGGAGGGTAGTGCCGCCAACAGCACCGCCCAGCAGCAGCAGGGAAACGAGTAAAAGCCAGAACTGCGGGGCGGGTGCTGGCTGATGTTAAAAGAGCCCCAAGGATCTCGATCTCACAAACCCATGATGGAAACAGCCTAATCATAAAGGGCGAGATCAACGGAATGCCGTGTAAACTGACCATAGACACTGGAGCCTCTCGTACGGTTGTTAGTTCCCAACTTATAAGTCAGTTCCTTGGGGACTCCGCATACAACCGAGAACGCATTAATTTGGTAACAGCCACCGGTCAGCGTATATCCGTCCAAGGAGAGAAGGAGATGGAGTTGAAGCTAGGCAACGTGATCTACCTGCATAATGTCATCGTGGCTGATATAATGGACGACTGCATCCTAGGCTTAGACTTTATGAGGAATAATTGTTGCGAGATCGACGTTAAGCAAGGTGTTTTGAAATGTGGACAGGAGGAACTTTTTATGGAAGGTGCGTTACCAGGGAACGTGTACAGCATTAAGAAGATTGTTCTTCCGCCGAGATCGGAAACGATTGTTCCGGTTAGTCTTCCTCGAAACGCTGGGCAAGCTCACCGTTGTGTACTTGTGGAAAGGGTAAACAATGACCTTCCATGGAAAGTAGCTCGAACCTTGGTCAGGACCACTGACATCTCAGGAGTACGTGTGCTGAACCTTTGCGACCAGGAACAGATTATAGAAAAAGGCACACTGATTGGTACTTGTGAGGAAGTGGATTGGTTACGTCGGTGCCAATATCTATCGACTGGGACCCCCAGCAAGGATGCAGAAACGAGAGTGACCACACTTTTGGAAGACTGTCGCAGTGTTCTCTCCCCGAACGAATTGGTCAAGGCGAAGAAGTTGTTACTCAAGTACGCCGATGTATTCTCATCAAACGATGCTGACATAGGAAAGACTGGTTTAGTTCAACACAAAATAAACACAGGTGAAGAGTTGCCTATCCGTCAGCGGCCAAGACGATTGCCGGTAGCACGTGAAAAGGAAGTGGAAACCATGATTGAAGGAATGGTGAAGGATGGTGTTATTGAACCTTCCTCTAGTCCATGGTGTTCGCCAGTGGTGCTGGTGAAAAAGAAGGATGGCAGCATGCGGTTTTGTGTTGATTACCGCCGTCTGAACGACGTTACAAAGAAGGACAGCTATCCCTTGCCAAGAATTGATGACACGCTGGACATGCTTACAGGAGTAAAATGGTTTAGCACGCTGGATCTAAAAAGTGGCTACTGGCAAGTTGAAATTGACCCCAAGGACAAGGAGAAAACTGCGTTCTCGACGGGAAAGGGTCTGTGGCAATTCAAAGTAATGCCGTTTGGGTTGTGCAATGCTCCAGCAACGTTTGAAAGGCTGATGGAACTTGTACTTACCGAGCTAATTGGCGATGCCTGTCTGGTCTACTTGGATGACATCATCATCGTGGGCCGTACGTTTGAGGAACACCTTGAAAACCTGGGACGCGTGCTCATGAAGATTCAGAGTGCCAATCTCAAGCTGAGTCCGAAGAAATGTTCACTGTTCAAACGGCAAGTCAAGTTTTTGGGGTATGTAGTGTCGGAAGAAGGTATCCGTACGGATCCAGAGAAAATTGCAGCTGTAAAGGATTGGCCGGTTCCAAAAGACAAGACGCAGGTTAGAGCATTTTTGGGTTTGTGCTCCTATTACCGGCGATTTGTGAAGAACTTTGCAGATATAGCCAAACCTCTGCATAAGCTAACCGAGGAGAAGCGACATTTCTGCTGGGATGAAAGTTGTAATATCGCATTCCAGGAGCTCAAGGACCGTCTGTGCAAAACACCTATTTTGGGATACCCTGATGCAAGCAAAGAATTTGTAGTTGACACAGACGCAAGTGATATAGGACTTGGTGGTGTGTTGTCTCAACGGAATGGTGACCAAGAGGTCGTGATAGCGTACTTCAGCAAGTCGTTGTCAAAACCGGAAAGGAACTATTGTGTCACAAGACGCGAATTGCTAGCTGTGGTAAAGTCGTTGCAGCATTTTAGCAAATATCTTCTGGGGCGAAAATTTCACTTACGAACTGACCATGCTGCACTAAAATGGCTATTGCAGTTTAAAAATCCAGAAGGACAAGTTGCGAGGTGGATTGAACTACTGCAGGAATACGACTTTGAGATCGAACATCGCAGCGGAAAATCTCATGGCAACGCAGATGCATTATCACGAAGACCTTGTCCTGAAGATTGCAAACATTGTACTAGGCAAGAGAGTAAGGGAGTAGTATCCGTGAGGATGCTCAGGGCAGACCACCTCAGCAACGAGTGGAAGGACAGCTTACAACGTGCACAGCAGGAAGATCCGGACATCAAGCCGATCCTGGAATGGATGAAGGCCAGTGCTCCCAAGCCCAAGTGGAGCGACGTCTCAGCGATGAGTTCGATCACTAAAAGCTATTGGGCCCAGTGGGATAGCTTGCTGCTTCAGGATGGAGTTCTGTGCCGTAAATGGGAAAATGTTCGGGGAGACAGCTGTCATTTACAAATGGTTGTCCCTAAAGCTAAAGTACCGGATGTTCTACAGCTGTACCATAATGATTATTCAGGAGGCCATCTGGGAGTTAAACGAACTCTACTGAAGATCCGAGAACGGTTTTACTGGGTCCACTGTCGAAACGATGTCGAGGACTGGTGTCGCAAATGTACAAGTTGTGCGGCTGTAAAGGGACCTCAGACTCGTAGTAGAGGTGCATTGAAGTTGTACAATGTTGGTGCACCATGGGAGAGAATAGCCATTGACGTGGCGGGGCCGTTTCCGGAGAGTGAAAGCGGTAACAAGTATTTCATGGTTGTAATGGATTACTTCACTAAGTGGCCAGAAGTTTTCGCCATTCCAAATCAAGAAGCTTCAACAGTTGCAGATAAACTAGTTCATGAAGTCTTCTGTCGTTTTGGAGTACCTTTAGAGATTCACAGCGATCAAGGAAGGAATTTTGAGTCTCAAATATTCCAGGAAACTTGCCGAGTTATGGGTACTCATAAAACAAGAACGACTTCTTATCACCCGCAATCTGATGGAATGGTGGAACGATTTAATCAGACATTGGAGAGGTACCTAGCAAAAGTTGTGGACAATCGGCAACGAGACTGGGACAAGCACATACAACCGTTTTTGTTGTCATATCGAAGTTCTGTTCACGAAAGTACGGCAGTGACACCAGCTTTCGCAAACTTTGGAAGAGAATTACGGCTGCCTGCAGACCTGATCACTGGGATACCGCCTGATGCCCCACGCAGTATAACCGATTATGCATATGACTTGCGGAACAAAATGAATGACATTTATGAGCACGTCAGACAATCGGGCCAGCAAATGTCAGAGAAAATGAAAACCCGGTATGACCGCAAAATGAACAATAAAGGGTTCAACGAAGGTTCATTAGTGTGGTTGCACAATCCAGTCCGCAGCAAAGGGAAATCTCCTAAGCTTCAAGCTAAATGGGACGGCCCGTACCGGATTGTAACCAGGATCAACGATGTGACCTACCGGAGACAGAAAGGCGCAAGAGGGACTCCTAAGATCGTCCATGTGGATCGCTTGGCGCGTTATTATGGGACCGATAATGCTCGGGACGAGCATGTCTTAGGAGGGGGCAGTGTTATGTGAATAAGTCAACTAGCGCCATCTAGTGTCAGGAGCGAGAGCGGGGGGGGCTTTGCAGAGAATGACATCGCCGATCTCTCGACCAACAGCGCCACCCGAGGAACTAAGTTTCTAGAAAATCTATACTCGAGCTCTCGGTACCTTACGCGTGTTTACTTGAACATTCCGGATGTTTTGCTGATTTGAATATATAGGTGGCGCAAGATGCGATCAGACAGAGTTTAACTCGGCGACACAAGCGAAGCTTCGGAGTGGAATTAAGTGGATTAGTGTGTTTAATTATTAGTGTTTTAACTTTAATTTGTGTAAAGTAAATTAAAGTGTTAATTTAGGTAATTTTATCGGCAATTTTTATTGTCACGAACCCTAAGCTCGTAACAGTACAAAGAATTTTACATTTCATAAAGTTTCATCAAAAGATATTGTAAAATATTTTAAGACTATTGATATTAAGAGAACCGCCGATCTGTGGGGGATTTCTGTTGAAGTTATTGCGTCTATAATAGATACAATCGCACCTCAACTATCTATTATTTTTAATAGTAGTATCAAATCTGGTGTGTTTCCTGATTTAATGAAGCATAGTAAAGTAATACCTTTATTTAAATCTGGTAGTACATTGGACCCCGCTAATTTTAGACCTATTTCTGTACTGCCAACACTTAGTAAAATTTTTGAAAAAATTATTCTTGATCAATTGTTAATTTTTTTTAATGTAAATAAATTACTTCATAAAAATCAATTTGGTTTCACAAGGGGTCGCTCGACAACTGATGCTGGTGTTGAGCTGATTAAATATATATTTAATGCATGGGAGAATTCACAGGATGCTTTGGGTGTGTTCTGTGACCTATCCAAAGCCTTCGATTGTGTTCACCATGAAACATTAATCAGGAAACTTCAACACTACGGTGTAAGAAATGATGCTCTTAAATTAATTATTTCATATTTAAGTGACAGAACACAAAAAGTTGTTATTAATAGTATGAGTTCTTCCGGGTCCATTGTACAAATGGGCGTGTCTCAGGGCTCAATTCTCGGCCCTTTTCTGTTTCTTGTATATATTAATGACTTACCTTACATAGTAGGGGATAACCATGATATAGTATTATTTGCTGATGATACTTCATTAATTTTCAAATTAAAACGACAGTTATTAAATTACGACGAAGTAAATAATGCTATAGCTAAGTTAGTCAATTGGTTTAATGTTAATAATTTGCATTTGAATGGAACTAAAACTAAATGTATGAAATTCTTAACTCCTAATGTTAAACATGTCAATACTAATGTAATTTTAAATGGGGAGGAACTGAGTCTTGTTGATACCACCATTTTTCTTGGAATCACACTGGACGCAAAGCTTCAATGGCTCCCCCATATATCAAAACTAGCTAGCAGACTTAGTTCTGCAGCATATGCTGTAAAAAAGATTAGAACTCTTACCAGTGTTGAAACAGCTAGAATAGTTTACTTTAGTTATTTCCATAGCATTATGTCGTATGGTGTTTTGCTATGGGGAAACGCGACTGACACTGAAATTATATTTATTTTACAGAAGAGGGCCATTAGAGCAATATATAATTTAAAACCAAAAGAGTCACTGAGACAAAAATTTAAGGAAATTAATATATTAACTCTGGCCTCTCAATACATTTATGAAAATGTAATGTACGTACACAAAAATAAAAGTAGTTTTACGAAAATAAGTGATATTCATTCTGTAAATACTAGGAGCAGACACAAGCTGGTAGTACCAGTTACTCGACTCCACCGAGTCAGTAATTCATTCTTGGGGCGATGTATACGCTTTTACAACAAAATCCCAGAAAATATACAAAATTTGTCATACACAAAGTTCAAAAATGTTATTAAACTAAGTTTGTATAAAAAGGGTTATTATAATATTAAGGAATTTATAGATGATAATAACCCCTGGGAAGGGTGATCGCTACCAAGCTATTTCTAATTTGTCTTGTGTTGTTGATTGTAAACATGATTGTAAGCTATTATTAAAAAAAATAGTCCCGCTGGGTCTCTTGCTGGTTCTTCCCAGGAAAGAGGTTTCTTTTGCGAACCAGTGGTAAATTTAAAAAGTGACTTTCAATAAGTATTTTTATAATCTACATTGAATAAAAAAGTTTCTATTTCTATCTCTATTTCTATTGATAAACATATTTTCTAACATTAATATTAAGTTCGGCGGAAGCTGAAGTGCGGAGGGCGCCAGACGTAATTAATTATATTTTTATATAATGTTAAAAATATTTTTAATTTATTCTTACTAAATTATTTCATAAATCTATTAAAATTTCTGTTATTATATTTAGGTGGCAGCTGCCGCGTGTTGTACCGGTGGTGCAGGAATATCCACTATCCCATAATTATCATCCCGTGGGTGTCGTAAGAGGCGGCAGCGGGAAACAACTTAGAACATGGGCAGCAGTGTCTTTATAATAACGACTAAAAATAAAAAACCGCGGTTGTCAACCCGCCTTCCAGGCGTGGCAGCTATGGCAAGTTTCCCCTATGAGGCAATGTAAGCCTCTGTTCAGCAGTGGACTCCAATAGGCTGCAACGGTAACTAGTAAGGTAATTGATCTGTACTTAATTAATTATTCGATGAGCTAGTGAACCAAGGACCGGAACTGGATAACAAACAATAGAAATCAAAAATACAACACACGCGCGTGCGATTTTAAATTAGACGACCTCTAACAAAGAATATTAACAATAATGGCTTGATTTTAGCTTCGTTCACATTCGTGCAGGTTCATACGTGTATATTATAAGGATGTGCACATTCATAAACAGAATACGATATACTTACTGCAACGTAGCTCTTACACGTAAAAATAGAATATTTTCTTCTTGTAAAATTAAACAAATATTGAAATAAAATATCAGGAATCAAGGACATCAATAAGAAAACAACACAGAAATCTAAATAATATTATTTAGATTTCTGTGGAAAATAATTAATACCGTTATCTGGGGGCACAGCAGAGCCCCCGCCAAGTTGAGCAAAAAAGCGGCACGGCCGTACCATCCTCTTCTCGAAGAAGTTCAGTCTATTTTCGACCCCTCTAACTTCGTTGTGGATAAAACTAGAAGCCTGAATTTTCAGTAACTAAGCAGGCATTGTATAAACAAGACATATTTTAATTTCATTCAATTTGAAACAGTATTTTAAGGGTTATAACTAGTCAAAGTTTCTTAATTTTGTCACTCACTGACTGACCGATCATCAACTCTAAAGCACTTCTAGCAGACATAGAAGCTTCAAATTTAAAATATAAATAGTGTTTAGTGTATAAATTAAGGAAAAACTAAAATATTTTGCGATTTCGATCCAGTTTTCTAGATACACCAAGTGCATAAATAACTTTGTAATCCTCTATAAATATTTAGGATTACAAGCATGTTTACAAGCATTCTGTTGTAAGTTATTAAAACATAAAAATTTTTATGTTTTAAATAAATAGTTTGACTTGGGCCATCATGAATGCATGAAAAGACAATGTATCTCACAAGTAATCTCAATCTATTTATTTGAATGAAGCATTAAATATTTTTAATATTGATATGATCACAATACGATGCTGTTAGGTTAGCTAATTACGTAATAAACTTAGGACAGAAGGGCCCCAAAGTAGGGACTGAATCAATTAACCGACTTGGTATTACATGGATCTCACGACTTTTTACGGTGGAAGAACTGAGTTGCGAGACTTAGTTTTTTTACACGTTATGTTTTTGATGGTATTTAATATTTTGATAAGTCACACAATGATCCATCCATCCATCCGTCCATCCGTCCAAGAAAAAGTCTACTGGTGAACATAGGCCTTCGCATCGATTGATTCATAGGAAGAGACTGCTATAGTTGCCAGGTTTTTTGCCACCTTGCTTGTTTTCCTACGCCGCGTTTACTGACAACTACATGGGGCAGTGTGCAGTAATGTTCCCGCACCGCCGCTACAGATTTACTAAGGTAATTACGAATCATGTTCGTAGATTTATGCATCTGACACGTGGTTCTTCACTGCCGGCCGTATGAGGACGCTCAAGGTCGCTCAGCGAGCTATGGAGAGGGCTATGCTCGGGGTTTCTCTGCGTGATAAACTTAGATATGAAGATATCTGCAGCAGAACTAGAGTGACCGACATAGTCCAACGGATTAGTAAGCTGGAGTGGTAATGGACCGACCATATAGTTCGAAGAAACGACAACCGATGGGGAAAAAAGGTTCTTGAGTGGCAGCCTCGTACCTGTAGGCTCCACTACGCCTTAGCGTCCCCCCACTAGATGATGTGACGGCCTGGTAAGACATGCAGGAAAAATAGATGGTAACATTCCTTGGAGGAGGCCTATGTTCATCAGTGGACTTGTGAAGAGCGGTAGTAATGATGATGATTATGTTCGTAGAGCAAACATAGTATGAAACGTTTGCGTCAGTTACTATATGCATAGCTGACAATTAACACCAGTGCGTCAGTCAGTCGGTTTGATGTTTGGACGTATAGGTTTTTCGACTAGCACATACTAATATATTGTGGCAAGACATTATATTTGCTCTGCATGGCAATCCTACCATCTCTGTGCAAAATAATATTAGAATAATACTGCTGCCTTCGAATAGTGAGACGAACAATCAAAGACCTGAATAAACATTTATGGTCTTATTCCAAAAAAATATTTAAATACAGGTTTAAACCAAGACTAAAAGTTACAGGTTTGTTACAGTCTCAGACGGAATAGGTTGACGAAATAGGTGAGGTTATAGTATGAACGTTAATACCAGATCAAAAGGTGTGCTTCTCAGACGAAATCAAAACTCTTAATAACAATAAAAACTCAGAAATGTTTTTATTTCGTCCGAGGTGTGCCTATTACAAAACGCAGATTACGAGTAGTGTTGCCGTTTTAGCGACTTAGTCGCTAGATCTAGCGGATTTCATGACTGTTTAGCGGGAAAAAAAATCGTTTTAGCGATAAATAAATATTTAGCGACTTCTAGCGTTTTTTGAACCGTGTACGGTGGCGACTTTTTTCGGAAATAAAAATCATGACATGAATAAATAATTTAAATTAATTTTATGTCTGATTTTCAAGTCTACTGCTGGTATCACTTAAGTAGAATGAGAATAAACGGGAATTCCCCTTATATAAACGAAACATACCTAGTCAGTCAAGGTTCATTCGTTCATTTTTACCCTTCTCGTTTACTAATATCAAGTATGAGTGAGACAAATATACGGATTGATGTATATAGTCATTTATTCATGCACATTTTTTATAACGAGTTAATTAGGTATCAGTGAGATTCTAATTCATTAAGTGAAAACGTGAAAAAGACTTGTTTTTTTTATTGTAAACATGGAAGTTCCGATAAGAAAAAAGTTATACGCACAGAATTATAGAAGCGAGTGGGAAAATTATGAAGAATTTAAACATTGGTTGAAACCCGTGCCAGGTAACTCAACTAAAGCATTTT
This sequence comes from Parnassius smintheus behrii, assembly GCA_036936625.1. NCBI lineage: Eukaryota > Metazoa > Arthropoda > Insecta > Lepidoptera > Papilionidae > Parnassius > Parnassius smintheus. The sequence continues at coordinate 55,484,797 of JAUPFT010000008.1, read as the reverse complement.
GTAGTTATTGCCACTCTGAAATGTACGCGAAACTTAACGATCTTAAGAAGCATTTGGAAACAAAAAAGCATAAAAAACAATGCGAAATAATTTCGCAAAATAAACAATTGACATTTTCTCCGACAGCACCGAAAATTTGCAAGCATACTTCAAGAGCTGAATGTACTTTAGCTTTGTTTATTGCTGAACATAATTCAATTCGCCAGATTGACCACTTGACTGACGTATGTAAAAAATGCTTCAAAGACTCGAAATCGACCATTGACATGAAATTGCATAGAACGAAATGCACAGAAATCATTAATGATATACTGGCACCTCATTTCAAGCAGGAACTCCGAAGTGATATAGGTGATCAAAAATATAGTTTACTATTAGATGAATCTACAGATGTAAGCGTCACAAAATATCTTGGGGTCGTCGTCAGGTATTTTAGTTTGAAACGGAACAGAGTAGTTTCTGCGTTTTTAGCTCTGCAATCGCTGGAGAGTTCAGATGCTATTGGAATTGTTACCGCTCTGGTAAAGTGTTTAAAAGATCATGATCTGGACCTTAATAATTTGATTGGCATTGGAACTGACAACGCAGCTGTTATGACTGGATCCAGACATAGCGTTTATATGATTCTCAAAACACAGTATAATCTTCCACATCTCATACTGATACCATGTGTCTGCCATTCATTACAATTGGCGGTAACTCGCGCATCAGAAAACACTTTACCAAGAAACATAGAGTTTTTAATTCGTGAAACATACAACTGGTTTTCACACTCAACGAAGCGCCAAATTGAGTATAAGAAGATTTATGAATTAATCAATTGTGGTGAATCCCCGTTAACAATCTTGAAGACCTGTGACACGCGGTGGCTCTCGATTGAACCTGCAATAGTTAGAATTTTATCTCAGTGGGAAGAATTAAAAGTACATTTTTTTACTACTAAAGACGGTTGCTATACAGCAGAAATGCTGCATGCCATGTATGCAGATGAACAAAATCGTCTCTATGTAACATTTTTGAGAAGTATTTTGGGTGAGGTACAAGAGACGATAAAAATTTTTGAAAGTGAGAAAGCAAATGTAGTAAAACTGTTAAATTCACTAATGGCGTTGCTACGTTCTGTCTGCCAAAGAATTATATTACCAACGGCAGCAACCACCGACAAAGACTACATAAATCTCAAAATTAAAGACCACCTCAATCCTGTGTCTTTCCTCGGATATCTTTTTGAGTCCCAAATACAGAAACTTCCAGCGTCACATAATGTCAATATTGCTGTAGTAAGATCACGATGTATTGATTTTAATGTGAAATTAGGAGAGGAACTACAAAAACGGCTTCCAACTAACTATGAAGCCCTAGAAAAAATGGCTCTTTTGAGTGAGGAAGAGACACTAAAACAATCGAAAAATACATCAATAATAGATCTTGCAAAAGAAATGGGCATTTCCGATGAAAAAATAGATAAAATTTTGCAGCAATGGCAAACTATTCACTTTGTCGATTGGGCTCCGCTAAATGGAGATCCTATTAGCTTTTGGGCTAAAGTGGCTGCATATAAAAACGCAGCAGGAATAAACACCCTTCAAGATTTATGTGATTTTGCTTTAGCCGTCTTGTCATTGCCACACTCAAATGCAGAAGTAGAACGAGTATTTAGCGCAATGAATATAGTGAAAAACAAACTTCGAAATAAAATTTCTGAAAAAACATTAAATTCTATTCTTCTGATCAAAAACGAACAGAACAGACGAAGTTGTTAACGAGGTTGGCAAAAAAAGACCAAAAGTTACTGAAGACCATGGAGAGGCTTCAACTTCCGCTGACATTATATTTGAACAGCAGGATGACATCATACTTGATTTTGAAATTTAGGTACAAGCATTAAAGCTAATTATCCATTTTTTCTAACGTGTTTAGTTATATATAACTGTGTAAAAATTAAGAATTACTGTCACAATAAAAATGTTACATCTACACATTATCTTCAATAAAAATGTTTTTTTTTACAAAAATTTTGTTGAATTATTATTTATACCTTCGATTTAGGAGAATAAAAAGATGTTTTCTATCATCAGACAACTATAAAATCATATACAGACTTATACGATAACGATATTACATATCAGATAAGATCTAGGGACATTTAGCGGATTTTCAGAAGATATTTTTTCCCATATCTGGCGGATTTTTTAAAATTATCTAGGGACTTCTAGTTTTGTAGAACGGCAACACTGATTACGAGTATCTGAGGACCCGTCAGTACCAAAGTTTGTACTGGTTTAAATAACAAAAAATGATACTGTTTCATTCGTTCATGAATACGGGTTTCGTTCGAAGTAACGTTCTGTTACTATAAATATTAATGTTATTATCACGCATGTTAAGCTTAAATTATTATGTATCAATACAAATATATATCAAATTGTAATTTGTTAAAGTTGAAATCTGTTGAACTAGCACAACTTATATTTATATGTTTATGTTGCGCCCATGGAATAAATTAATGTTCTTGCTATTTTAATTCATTGTTCTCACAGAAATCGTATTATTACTCTTTCTGTGGTTGTTCTATACTAAGTATAGTGGTGTTGCAGTCAGTTAGGTTTAGTTCGGGAGATTGTGTGTGTGTGTGTGTGTGTGGCTAAATTGTAATCTACCTATATAAATATAAATAAAACAACGGGGTGAAAACTGGAGTGCTAAAGAAAAAGTAAGTGGAATGTTGAAATTTATTTTATTAGTAGGTAATAACGCTGTGTATCAGCCTTATTTCGATTAAAGCGAATTTGCTTAGAGTAATATAGGAAATATTACGTACAGTTATTGATAAATAAGAACATACTATAGAGGATTATAATAAGAACATATTATTATTATCTATTTTTAACGATTTTAAAAACAAAAAATGAAAATAACGTTAATTAGCCTTAGTTAAACTGGGTGTCTCGGAAATTTAACTTTAGTACCACAGATAATCCTTGAGCTAGAGATAGTCTTCGTTTTGTAATAACGTTTTATTTAGTCCAAGCTTTAAACTTAGTAGGTACTAACCCCAGTAGTACCTATATTTAGTCCGTGTTTTGGAATATGGCCGCTTGTGATTATGCAAATAATATGTAATATATAAAAATGGATAACCGATCGTCTATGCGTTTCTTACTGTTCCTAAAGCAATCCGACTACGATGCAACGCATTCTTTGCATATTATGTAGAATTTTGTGCATAAAAGTTTTAATAGATATAAGTATATAGACAAATCACACAATGTGCCGACACGACAGTCATACGATGCGGGCGGAGGACGACACCAAGACAAGAATCACTACAATCAGATTAGATAAACCGCAGAGTCCACTAAAGTAGGCAGTGTAAGTGCAATGGTCAGTATCTAAAGGTCAGTAAATCCTAGTGTGTATATATGGTTATATGGTAAGCGCTGAGGCCGCGTCGCTCTAGTGAGAGCTAGATCAGTGGCGTCGAAATGATTCCCCTAGTTTACAAACATTTATTAACGGAATAGCGCCGCTGTGATGACATCCACTATCGAGTATCAAGCATTGGGCGCCGGTAGACGTAACAGAACACGGCAGTAGCGTCTTCCTTCTAACCCGCCGTCCACGCGCGGCATATTTGGCAATCTTCTTCAAAAAATGAGGCAATCTACTAAAAGAGCCCGTGTTCAACAGTGGAGGACTATTGCGATAAAACGAGGCAGATGAAGATTTCATAAATGCATGAGTTAATCCAGGTACGTATGTGGTGGAACGACCCTCACGGTTCATGAATACAGTACAAACGACTTGGCTCCGCCGCACCAGTATCAAGTTCTCGCAGAACACCAGTGTAAAAGAGCGTGATTTTACGGATTGCGTTCAATTTTAACTCATTTTCAACTCCCGAAATTTCGAGCCCTTCCAAGCAGTAATTTCAAAAATGGTTGGTGGTTTTATTAGTTGAAGTGTGTCAATAGTCTTCTTCAATAAGTAGTATTCGTGTAAAAATTACATCATCGTTCAGCTTGGCTCATGTAAAATAATATAACGTCTTCGTATCGCAGCGGCTAAACATGTGGCTGTTGCGTTGCGGGGTGCCAGATTTGAATCCTACACGTAACAAATGATGATACTTTGGTTCTGAATAATCATCCGTTGTAAAACGCCTCCACGATGAAGTAGAATCCAACAGTAGGGTTAAAGGCTCCGTGACCAACAACAACATCAAAACATCTTATTAACAAAACCTTTGGTTATACATATATACCTGTCAAGAACAAAACTATGATTTTGAGTAATAAGTATACCTAATAATATACCAACTGAAGTTCAACTTCTAGTTCACGGGGCGCACTTCAAGAAGCAACTCATACTGCATTGAAGTAATGTGCACGTAAGTACACTTCAATGTCATACTGCGATAACTTTTAATGAACCCCGTCTCCACCGGATGCTTACTAACGACCTACTTCCAGTTTCGCAAACAAGTTAAAAATTTAAACACGAACTGGTAGGCTCTAAGCACTGCACTGCTTCCTGCGGGCTTGCGAATTATTATTTTTTTTTTCACTTTAATGCAACAACAAGGATTATAAAAGGTTTTTCGATTTGTTTTTCTATTTTCGATTTGCTTTTCGATTATGTGATAAAATAAAAAGATCTTTGAGTTACATAAGCAACGGTATTACGAGATAAAATAAACCAATCTGTACATATAAATATAATTGAAGCATCTGTCGGTTATAGATTATAGGTTATATATATACATATTTATCGAGCACAGAGGGATTTGCAGGTCATCAAGACATGAACAGCCACGTGTAAAACTTTGGTTTGTCTGACTGTGCAGGTTAACATTTTGAAGATGGGAATCAATGATCGGTAAAATAAATGGTCGCTAACAGACCCGCCCACGCGAAGCCGGGGCAGATCGCTCGTATAATATAAAACATATATTATACAATTTAAATAAGGTACATACGCGAGGTATGCAATACGCACGTGAGTCACTCGCGTCACGCCACCCCTTATCTAAACTACTTACGGAGCACCAACTGCGAAACAATTCGTGATTGTCAATGGCATTAGTTATCATATATAGCAATCAGCTGATGGAGCGAGCCAACATTGCAAAAAAAAATAACGCAATTTTCGTAAATTATCTCATATAGTTAATGGCAAAATCTGTTTACTTTGCTACTGTGTTCAACGATTATATATAATATTACCAGGAGTTCCCGGCGCCTGCCGCACCGCGTAGAATTCAATACGATTTCATTTCAAGGTTTTTATTTTTTTCTGTGCGGAATCCATTTTTTCTAAAATAACAGCATAAATTACTTTTGATAACATCAGCTATCTGCTAGTGAAAGTCCCGTCAGTCTGTCCAGCCGTTTCGGAAATTAGCCGGAACAAACAGACAGAGAGACAAAAATCTTAGTGTTTTTGTTATAAGTACCGTATACATTTTCATATGCATTTAGTAAAACGCTATTATTTCAACATTAAACAGACACTTAAATTTTATTTATTTCAATATATGGACCAATAGAGCATTGTTCATAATGTCCAGACAGTTTGCAAAATGCCCAATACCAGTAGACAATATGATAAAGGCTGTTGAAATAATTATATTGACCAGGCTTTATGAATAAAGTCCGTTATTTATTATACAAAGTAATGAAAAGATAGATCGGGTGATGTTAGGTTATAACCACAGACAATGCGATAAATAACGAAATTAAAATCAGCATTAATTACGTAGCCCGATTTGACTTGTCATCAGTCACATCGCACGGACATAATAAATAGTACCCTGATTAATTACTTGGTCCATATTTTTCATTCATTCATTCATTCATTACAGCCTTCACAAGTCCACTGCTGAACTGCTGCACAAGCCTCCCCCAAGGAATGCAACAAAGCACGTCATTATTCCATATAATGGGGGCCGCAGATATACACACACACACACATATATATAATTTCGGTCAACATTCTATCTAGTCTATATATAACTATCATTCTATCTGTCTCTCTAGTGGAGATTCTGGAAGCTCTTCAATTCCGTCCTCCATGGTGGCACTACTCCGGAGGCGTGGAGCAGACGTGCGGTGGTCTTGTTCTTTAAGAAAGGCGACAACGCTCTCTTGAAGAACTACAGACCGATTTCCCTTCTGAGCCGCGTCTACGTGCTGTTTTCGAGAGTCATTACGAATCGTCTCGCACGCAGACTCGACTACTTCCAGCCTCCCGAACAAGCCGGTTTCCGAAAAGGCTTCAGCACCATAGACCACATACATACCCTGCGGCAGATTGTACAGAAGACCGAAGAGTACAATCTGCCACTTTGCCTGGCGTATGTGGACTATGAGAAAGCCTTTGATTTCGTCGAAATTTGGGCGGTGCTACAGTCCCTTCAGCGGTGCCAAGTTGACTGTCAGTATATCGAAGTGCTGAAGTGTTTGTACAGTAGGGCTACGATGGCTATCCGAGTACAGAATCAGAGCTCAAAACCTATCCAACTGCAGAGAGGTGTAAGACAGGGTGACGTGATATCCCCGAAACTCTTTACCGCTGCATTGGAAGACGTTTTCAAGCTACTGGACTGGAAAGGATACGGTATTAACATCAATGGCGAGTACATCACTCCCCTTCGATGTGCCGACGATATAGTCCTTATGGCAGAATCGCTGGAGGACCTTAGCACTATGCTTAATGACCTCAATGATGTCTCCCAACGGATAGGTCTTAATATGAACATGGACAAAACAAAGATCATGTTTAATGTCCATGTCTCACCTATGCCGGTAGTTGTTGGGAGCACTATGCACGAAGTTGTTGACGAGTACGTTTACCTGGGACAAATAGTCCGACTAGGTAAGTCCAACTTCGACCGAGAGGTCAATCGACGGATTCAACTCTGCTGGGCAGCGTTCGGGAAATTACGACACATCTTCTCGTCAGGTATACCTCAATCTCTGAAAACTAAAGTGTACAACCAGTGCGTGTTGCCAGTGACGACTTACGGATCAGAGACGTGGTCCTTCACTGCTGGCCGTATGAGGACGCTCAAGGTCGCTCAGCGAGCTATGGAGAGGGCTATGCTCGGAGTTTCTCTGCGTGATAGACTCAGAAATGAGGATATCCGCAGTAAAACCAGAGTGACCAACATAGCCCAACGGATTAGTAAGCTGAAGTGGCAATGGGCCGGCGATATAGCTCGAAGAACCGACAACCTATGGGGAAGAAAGGTTCTCGAGTGGCAGCCTCGTACCGGTAGGCGTAGTGTAGGGCGACCCCCACTAGATGGAGTGACGACCTCGTAAGACATGCAGGAATTCGATGGATGCAGGTGGCTCAGGACCGTGCTTTGTGGCATTACTTGGGGGAGGCCTATGTTCAGCAGTGGACTTGTGAAGGGCTGTAATGATGATGATGATGATGATTCTATCTAGTTGTTCCCCGCAACTTCGCCCGCGTGTAATTAGGATTTTAATTTTTATGCGCGGAACCATATTTCTTTTTCTCAAGTTTAACTGGAACCAGCCCTCTGTCACTCTTGCTACCTGCGTGAAATAATTACCTACAACCGCGAGCCACCCAGGGTAACAACGCAGTCGGGGCTATCACGTTGTAGGCGATTGAATGTTAAAATTTCTTAACGCTATTTACGTATATGGTGTTTTGTAAATACTTGTTGAAATAGTTTTTGTTTAGTATATTTAATTGTAGTATAAAATAGTTAAACAAGTTTTAATGTAATTTAAAAATTACATATATTAGGTATATTTGATAAATAATTGTAATGGCAAAACATTGTTCGTATAATTGTTGCGTGGATAGACGCTAATTCACCAACAAAAAGTTTCAGATATATCATTATTTAAGTTACAGAAGGATTTTAGTAGGAAGTTATAATAAGTGAATTTATCTAATTTTTTTTTAGATAGTTACTTATAGCAAAAAAATAATTAAGTAATAATTCATCTACAGATGTATTAACCTACGTACTTTACTGTAAAACTTAGTTGAAATTTACTTCACTATCCAAGTATCTACTTACATACCTGTACTCATCTTTTGTACCTAATTAAAATATTTTAAGTTATAATAACACCAAACACTGAAAGTAAAACTTTGTTTACGAACAAGATTTTTAACTAAGTAGAAAACCATCAAATTTCTGTTAGGAATCGTATTTCAAATTTGTTTGTTGTTTACACTATCTACCTACCTATTTTTTAAGAGCCAAGCATCGCGATTCCCGACGAATGGCCTTGCAATTTGCATGCGTAGGGCATCGATAACCTCACATAGGTGCGAAAATATGGTCAGTCGATCATAGTTAGAATAGGTACTTGACCTAAGTTAACATTTCGCAATGTATTTTTATGCTTTATAATGACATCTCTAAGTAACCACGGAAAAACCATCGTGACGAAGGAAGGGAAAAGATGCAAAGTAATACGAACATTCGCGCGCAGCGATAAGATTTTTTTTAGCTTGCGTGTGCGATTTACCTATCTAATTAATAATAATTATGTAGGATATTAAACGTCGGCAAGCCGTGAACATCAAAGGATTGCAAATTCTGTACGTAGTACTATTATTTATTCAGTGCCAGAACAAACAGACAGACACAAACATTTTCAAAATTGTTATTACTACCGTATAAACTTTCATATGTATTTAGCAAAAAGCTATTATTTTGACATTACAGGCTCGACCGGGGAAGGACCACGCTCGCACAGAATACCAGCGCAAAATTACCGGAAATGTGACATTCGCTCTTAATTCTCATGGATGACAACGCATCTGCATTTGGATTCGTAATCGAGGATAGATGTAGATGTCTATGGTACACAGTAACCAATTACCGTCAGGCGGACTGTGTGCTCGTTTGTAACCCTATGCTATAAAAAAAAACCTTCAAATTTATTTATTTGTATAGATGACTAGATTTAGACAACATTTGGCACATAGACCATTTCCCGGATTACTCTTAACAATACTTTTTTATTGAGGAATAATGAACAACATAAATAAAATGGTTTTTGTTTTCCTGGTGGAGTCGCGGACAGAACTGAGTACACGTAAAAACACATCAGGGTCAGACGAATAATATACAAGTAAAATTAAGTAATTCATTAACAAGGTGAAGAGGTCACCGAGGTTCCAAAACATTTACGAGCATTACTTAAAATACATTTGAATGCGTATCTTGGGTAAGCTTCCCAAGAAGCTCTTTATTAATTTGCCGGTCAAAGTTACTGCTGCGTCTAACGAAATTCGCATAAAAGACAACACACATAATGGAAAATCAATACACAATTTTCTGTCCACATACAGATTATGACGTGACGTACCGTAGATGGGCGGAGGCACTAGTCCAAGGTTGAGGCTTTGGCTATTACTAGTAGACAAGGACAGTGGTAGAGCCAGTAGTAGAAGCAGCGGCAGAGCGAAGAGGCAGCTTCTATTGTCACATGAGCCGACCTGGACCGGGATCAGGGACAGTACCACCACCTCACAGAATACCAACGTGAATTAGAAGCTTTGCCTCTGCGTTTCACTTGCTGCAGTTGATCGGAGGCATAACCCTTCCCCCCTATACACGGTACGCTATTTTAAAAGGCCGGTAACGCACCTGCAATTCCCCTTTGGTAGTTACTTGCCATCGGGTGAGCTGCACTGTTCTCTTATATAAAAAAAACATAGTTAAGGTTTTCGTGTGTCGTAAGCACAAAGCACTTGTTCGAAGCGTTCTTCGCATGGACTTTCCGAGAAATTGTGCAATTGGATAACCAGTTGTCTGACAGCTCACAACAAAGTGGCAGTAGACGATGCATGCTACGACTATAAGCCTATTTATGCTAGTGTTCCACAAGGCTGCGTTCTAGTACCTACGCTGTTTCTTCTGCATAATAATATATGTTTCAAGCCAATTACATCCAATGCCATGCAGATGCACTGGTAATGCTTAATACACCGACCGTGCCGGGTATGAAGTGAATGAATACAGGTTGGCACGTTTACCGCAAAAAAAGAACCCTTATGTCATATCTCCTCAATTTCAAAGCACTTCCCTTGCTGCCTCAGCCAGCATCAAAATCCTCGGCTTAGGAAGATCCATCGCGACGAATACTCACGGTACACCATATGGATGCTTGGCAGTCCATCACCACAATGCGATTTACAAGTATTATTTTTTTCTGAATGCGTCGTGTCGGCTCGAACGGAGCAGGGCCACGCTCTCACAGAATACCAACGTAAAATAGCAACTTCATGCTGCTGTATTTCATATGGTGAGCGTAGACAACCGGAGAGCCTTTTTACTGGAAAGGAGACATTTCATCTTAGCTCTCAGGGATGACAATCCATGTGCATTTTGATTCTTTATCAAAGTGATTAAAGACAGTGTAGGTATAGAGAGAAAGAAAGAAATGCATTTTATTTCAGTTTAAGCACGCAGCACAACAAGTAAAAAGTAATTAAATGCAAAAAGATAAATAAAACTAAATTAAAAGTAATTTAACAAACATAATAAAATTTAAGAAATAAACATTTAAAAATACTCTCTGCTGCAGCATGAAACTGTGAATAGGACCAGACTCAGTGATAGCACTGGTTTTCAGTTCATCCCTTACCCAAAGGCAACTAGGACGCGGCTGATTGTACGCTCGCGCCTGATGTCCGAAAATTTAAATATATATATATATATATATATATATATATATATATATATATATATATATATATATATATATATATATATATATATATATATATATATATATATATATATATGTATTTACATTATAAACATATTACCCACATGTATATAAATGGTCTAACAGTAGAATTAGACGGATTTTTTTCTTATGGGATACGTGTGCAAGCAATATCTATAGTTTTGTATTAACTTTTTTTTTTTTTTTTTTTTTATAGAAGAGGGGGCAAACGAGCATGCGGCTCACCTGATGTTAAGTGACTACCGCCGCCCATGATCAACCGCAACACCAGGAGTATTGCGGGTGCGTTGCCGGTCCTTTAGAAAGGAGTAAGCTCTTTTCTTGAAGGTCCCCAGGTCGTATCGGTCCGGAAAAATCGCCGATGATAAACTATTCCACAGAGAGGTTGTAAGTGGAAGAAAACTCCTTGTGAAACGTACAGTGGTGGACCGCCAAGCATCCAGATGGTGTGGATGATATCGGGACGTTTGCCGTGTCGTGCGTTCACGAAATTTGGCGGCTGGGATTAATCCGAACAATTCCTCAGAGCACTCCCCGTGATAGATGCGATAAAATACGCAAAGAGATGCAACATCTCTTCGCAACGCCAGTGAATCGAGCCGATCGGAAATCATTCGGTCGTCGACGATTCGAGCCGCTCTGCGCTGGATGCGGTCAAGTGGAAGGAGCTGGTACTGGGGAGCCCCAGCCCAGAGATGGGAACAGTATTCCATGTGCGGCCGAACCTGCGCCTTGTAAAGTTGCAGGCGGTGTGCCGGCATGAAATACTGTCCCGCTCTGCTGAGCACGCCAAGCTTTTTAGAGGCCAATTTGGCCTTCCCTTCCAAGTGACCACGAAACTGCACGTCACTCGATATGTCGACGCCGAGGATTCCGATACTGGCTGAGGCAACAAGGGGAGTGCCTTGAAACTGAGGGGATACGACAAAGGGGTTCCTTTTAGCGGTTAACGCGCAAACTTGTGTCTTCTGGGGGTTAAACTGGACTAGATTTAGTCGTCCCCAATCCGAGACTCTGTTCAGCAAAGACTCGACTTCAGACACAAGTTTGTCCCGGCACTCGGAGACGTTTTCCCGAGAAATATTGGCTCGGCCGGTGTAAAGAGCATCACCAGTGCTGTCATCTGCATAGCAATGAATGTTACGGGTATGCAACATATCATTGGCATGCATGCAGCATTAATAGGCTTGCAATCGGAGCTTGCACCGTCTACAACGACCTTGATGCTCCGATCTGCAAGAAAGCTGGTGATCCAATTGCACAATTTCTCGGGAAGCCCATAGGAAGGGAGCTTCGAAAGAAGCGCTTTGTGCCAAACCCGATCGAAGGCCTTCGCAATGTCCAAACTAACGGCCAATGCCTCCCCCTTGAACTCTACTGCCTCCGCCCATCTGTGAGTGAGGTAGACCAGAAGATCACCAGCTGACCGACCACGGCGAAAACCGTATTGGCGGTCACTAATCAGCTGGTGATCCTCAAGGTACCTCATGAGCTGGCAGTTTACAATGGACTCCATTGTTTTGGAGAACAAGGAGGTGATGGCGATTGGCCGGTAGTTGGACGGGTCTGAGCGGTCGCCTTTTTTAGGGATCGGGTGGACGAAAGCCGTCTTCCACGATTTTGGGACTACGCCTAGGGAGTAGAAGTACCGGAAAAGACGCGTTAAAACCGGTGCCAACTCTGGAGCACACGTCCTCAGCACAATTGGGGGGATTCCGTCAGGCCCACTCGACTTGTGGATGTCCAGGGAGAGGAGTGCTTTGCGAACCGAGCGCTGTGTGAACTGCACTTCCGGCATGGAGCACTCACACCGCGGGATGGTCGGCGGCGTACTCCCCCCGTCATCGAGAGTCGAGTTAGACGCAAAGAAGGAGCCTAGAAGATCGGCTTTCTCCTTTGCAGTATGGGCCAGTGAGTCGTCCTCCCTGTGCAGAGATGGAAGAGATGGCTGACAGAAATTCCCCTGGACAGCCTTGGCGAGAGACCAGAATGCACGGGTTCCAGAAGGAAGGCGAACTAGTTTCTCGCCAATTCTGCCTATGTGCTCTGACTTTGCCTTGGCAATGACTCTTTTGAAGGACCTAGAGGCGGAATTATACTTCTTTTTTAGAGCGCTGGTGTTTACATCCCGGGACGCTGATGCATCAACCCAGGCTTGGTAGCACTCCTGCTTATAGCATGATGCTATTTTACAGGAGCGACCAAACCATGGCTGAGATTTGCCTCCAATGGGCACCACAGAGGAAGGAATAAAAAGTTCCATACCCTGAAGTACCACATCAGTAACAGAATCCGCAACAACGTTGGGATCATCCGGTGAGAAGCAAACCCGCCCCCAAGGGTAGGATGCAAAGAAAGACCGCATCCCATCCCAATCGGCTGACCTATAGTGCCAAACACGGCGGCAGCCTGCAGAATGCAACCGCGATTTCAGCGTGAGTGGCACAACACTCCGGATCAGACAATGGTCCGAGGAGCCTAAAGGGGCGTCGACGGAAATCTGATATAAGTCCGGGTGAGAGGTCAGCAGAAGGTCCAACAGGGAAGGTGCATGATCCTCCACATCTGGAATCCGCGTAGGCGAAGTAACCAGTTGTGTCAGACCATATGCCAAGGCAAAATCATGAACAGATCTCCCCGCATGATCGGTTAAACGTGAACCGAGCCATTCGGCGTGATGGGCGTTAAAGTCGCCGAGGATCACGATCTCTGCGGAGGGGATCTGCTGTAGCAACGAATCTGCAGCCATTTGGACGTGGTCGAAGAGTCGGTCTGTTTCGGCATTACCGCTGTGGGACCTATAGAGGCACCCGTAGACGCGCGGATGGTCGTCGCTGTCTACGCGTAGCCAAAGGATGGACAGGTCCGAACCTTCAAGTCTGCCGAGGCGTCGAGAACAGATGTCCTCTCTGACGTAAACGCAAACTCCAGCCCGAGGCACAAAGGAGTGTTCCAGTTTGTACCCCGGGTAGGAGAGATACGAAACATCAGCCGGAGAGGACACCTGCGTCTCGGTCAGAAAGAGCAGAGCCGGCCTCGCCGTCTCGAGATGGTAGTGGACGGCGTTTAGGTTGGAGTGAAGTCCCCTGATATTGCAGAAATTCACGGACAGCGTGGCAGGGGTCGCCTTGGTCTTGTTGCTCCGTTTGCCCCGAGCAGTTGTAGTCTTGAGCGGAATTTCGCCCCCCCCCCCCCCCCCAGAATACGCGGGGCAGCCTGAGCACCCACGCTCAGAAGTGGAGAAACATGGTCGTGGATGCTCAGCGAGGGATTCTCCAGGGGTGCTGGTACCCTCCTGGGGTAGTCTATCTTTATTTAATTCCGCTACCATGTTGATGGGGGGGGGGGGGATTTGGGCCTCCGGCCACCTGCACTCACCAGACGAAACGCGGAAGCAGAACTTCCACTTCACGCCGGTATTCTGTGAGGTCGTGGTACCACCCCGGTTTGAGCCGGCCCATACGTGCAACAGCAAAGCTGCCGCATGGCTCTACCACTGTTAAAAACTAACTAACTAAATAAACTAAGCTAAATAAAAACAGAACTCGTATAAAGATTTCTAAATTAATTTAAAGGAAAGAAAAGTGAAATAAAAACAAATAGGCTACCCATAATAAATATACAAGCAATTTCTCTGTTAGTTTCAATATAGTTATATTTACATTTTTTAAATACGTACTGGATTTAGTATAATTTAAAGTGCCAAACCGCTCGGTGACTATGAAACACAGTTAAATTACTAGTTAATTCATTTATCGTTACTTTTAGTTAATAAATATTTCTACATTAAAGAATTATCATAAGTTACTTATACCTAGATTGTACGTCTTAACCAAAAATTTTTTGTTCATTATGTAGCCGTAATTTATATTTGTTATTAAAACCATTTATTGTTGTAAGGCTACGTAAGGGAGGAGATATCTATGAGCCAGAGTATCTACTTACCACCAGGTGAAGTGTGTGCCTGTTTCTCAGCCTTCTACTATATAAAGAAAATTGTTAAGTTTGTGTAAGTATTGTAATTGCTCTATGTTGTTACTTGTTTATTTCTACAAACAAGTTGTTTGTTAATTGATAATTGATAGAACGAGGAGTTACTTTGCGGAAATCCATTATAATAAAAATATAAATTACATCGCAACCTTCCGCTAGCTAAATACGATGATGTGTCTTACCTGGATTGAAGAGCACCACTCGCCCTCCCTCAATTGCATGCACTAACTCCGTCACCACTATTCCCGGCACCACTACTTCCAACACCACTTTCCAGGTAAGACACACCATCGACGCGGCGGTCAGCCGCCGTCGAGTCTACATCACCTGAGGATGCCTCGTCTAGAGGCGAAACACGTGTCGTATTATCGTCGATGGTGCGTCTTTCCTGGAATAATGGTGTTGAGAGTAGTGGTGCCGGAATTAGTGGTGCGGGTACTAGTGGTGACGGAGTTAGTGCATGCAATTGAGGGAGGGCGAGTGGTGCTCTTCAATCCAGGTAAGACACATCATTGTATTTAGCTAGCGGAAGGTTGCGAAGTAATTGATATTTTTATTATAAGTTGTTTGTTGGTTGATTAAATAAATAGTGAAACCAAAATACGGTGAAACTGTTTAAACTTTCTAATTTATACGTGCAATTGTTGTCACTCGGTGAAACTTCATTTTCATGTTCGTGAAGTAGTTAAACACTTGTACTTGCTGCACAATATTATTTTAAATTATTAATAATATTTTCACACAATATCATATAAATGATGTATTCTTCATATTTATGAGACGTAGAAATACAACTCAATTGTATTTAAGTTAAAGTAAGTACTTATTTCACGTTATTAATTAAAAATTTTCGGTTTCTATTTTCGACATAAAATGTACAGTTCTTACCTGATTTCCGTTTCTCCTTTTCAGTCGAACTTCGGCGTGTAGTTACTAGTTAGTAGTTGAGACGCGGCGTAACGTTTTCCATGCGTATTTAAATGCGTGAAACTCAGGGTGTCGCGCTAATGAGACCTAATTAAAGGCCTAACGCGTGCGCCAGTTCGTCGGCCAGTGTAGTAACATCTCGATAATTGAACTGCTAAATGCAGGTCACGTTTTTTTTTCGTTTTCTTTTTCTAAACCAGCTTTTAACTACTATCTCACGGTAAGTGGTGATGAAACCGAAGACGGTGAAGCGCACTGACTTAACAAAAGCTCACTCGTGCCTTGAAGACACCCAGATCGTTATCAAATGGAAAAACAGATGCTGGCAACTTGTTCCACTTCCTTTGCTGTACGTATGTTACAAACCGTTTGCTTCAAATGCGTGGTAAGTCGACAAAGAAAGGGAAACTGGCCGAGCGTTTGGTCGTCCGATAGTGGAAGGGTGAGGGAGGAATTAAGTAATACAATTCCCACGCACACTCTCATATTTTACACATATGTGACCCAATTGCAGGGCGTGTTTTCTCCCAGCGCGAGCACGCGGATAAGTTGTGTAGAAGCTATAATTGTATTACAGTCGGTTGACATCACCACCACTGCAATTTGAGGTCCATAGCTGGACGGAGGCCTCTAGCACTTTATGTGTAGTGCCGGTGTGAAAGAATCTACCTCCCGTTTCGTTCCGCGTGTGTCTAAAAACGTAGCGTCTCATAGATGGCAGTATAATCTATTATAAACGTCAAATATACGATATTGAGACCGATGACAGACAGTAGCGTCTGTGGTATCAGACTATCCTTCTAACAATGGTCACAATTTTCAGCAATAGATTATTACGGTCTCATAAAATAGAATCACAAAGTTATACAGCATCATTATAGTTTTAATCGAGTGTGTAGTGAAAGTTATGTTTTAATCTTTAGTCGCATTGTCAGTGACATCGATCAAAAGTTGGTGAGGCTGACGAGGGGGCAAACGTCACAGGCTAGGCAATTACAATTACAATTGTAGGTCTTGTCACGAGTGTTTACGGTGACTTTTACCAGACTGTACTTTAAAAATAAGGCTACGAAGTATTTGAGTCGAATATTGTCGATCGAAGCTTGAAATTTATATCATAACAATGAGATCACGTTTAATGATTGTAAAAATATGACTAAAAGTAAACAAAGAGGAGATTTTCTCCTGCACCATGGGGGACAAATTAACATTTATTTAAATTTAATTTGACCTTTTATAATAGAACTTTTTACGGGAACCAAAACGTTTTTGTGATGATGATGCTGTGAACGTGTGTAAACAATTACAATAGCTGAATGCCACGCGCGTTATATTTTTATAATAGAACTTTTTACGGGAACCAAAACGTTTTTGTGATGATGATGCTGTGAACGTGTGTAAACAATTACAATAGCTGAATGCCACGCGCGTTCTATTTTTTCTTGTACAAATTAACATTTATTTAAATTTAATTTGACTTTTTATAATAGAACTTTTTACGGGAACCAAAACGTTTTTGTGATGATGATGCTGTGAACGTGTGTAAACAATTACTATAGCTGAATGCCACGCGCGTTCTATTTTTTCTTGTACAAATTAACATTTATTTAAATTTAATTTGACTTTTTATAATAGAACTTTTTACGGGAACCAAAACGTTTTTGTGATGATGATGCTGTGAACGTGTGTAAACAATTACAATAGCTGAATGCCACGCGCGTTCTATTTTTTCTTGTACACATTAACATTTATTTAAATTTTATTTGACCTTTTATAATAGAACTTTTTACGGGAACCAAAACGTTTTTGTGATGATGATGCTGTGAACGTGTGTAAACAATTACAATAGCTGAATGCCACGCGCGTTATACATATTTTTTCTTGTACAAATTAACATTTATTTAAATTTAATTTGACCTTTTATAATAGAACTTTTTACGGGAACCAAAACGGTTTTGTGATGATGATGCTGTGAACGTGTGTAAACAATTACAATAGCTGAATGCCACGCGCGTTATATTTTTATAATAGAACTTTTTACGGGAACCAAAACGTTTTTGTGATGATGATGCTGTGAACGTGTGTAAACAATTACAATAGCTGAATGCCACGCGCGTTCTATTTTTTCTTGTACAAATTAACATTTATTTAAATTTAATTTGACTTTTTATAATAGAACTTTTTACGGGAACCAAAACGTTTTTGTGATGATGATGCTGTGAACGTGTGTAAACAATTACAATAGCTGAATGCCACGCGCGTTCTATTTTTTCTTGTACAAATTAACATTTATTTAAATTTAATTTGACCTTTTATAAAAGAACTTTTTACGGGAACCAAAACGTTTTTGTGATGATGATGCTGTGAACGTGTGTAAACAATTACAATAGCTGAATGCCACGCGCGTTCTATTTTTTCTTGTACAGTACGCGCGCGAGTTCATGTCCATCGGGGACAGAGGCGGCGCGCGGGGGCAGCTCGCCCCGCTTTCAACCACCTCGCCGCATTTGTCTGCAGTCGAGTGTTGTCCTTGACGGTTGTGACGCGCGCTTATCGATACAGAAAATTAGTCGAGATTGTATTATTTTATCGTGAATAAACCATGACTACTTCGCTTCCAGCAAGTTCGGGTAGGAAAAAACCTTTTATAATACATAAGCAAGCACGTGAAATGGCGAGAAATGTCCTACAGATGTGTGTTGAAGAGAAAAAAGAGAATAAATTCGCTTTTCCCGTTAACAATGCTTTAGATCGAGCGGCCCGTTACACTGGACTTACTAAAAGAACATTGTCTAGAATTCAAACAGAAGCAAAAAATGGACCTCTTCATTCGCCTTCTAAAAAAGGGAAATCGTGTAATAAAATGGGGAATTTAAATGTAGATGATTTCGATAGAAGTGTAATACACAGATGTATAGAAGAATTTTATTTGACAAAAAATATCGTTCCCACTTGTCCTAAACTTCTGGCGGCAATCCGGGAAAAAATAAATTTTCCCTGGGGGACTACAAGTTTACGAAAACTTCTAAAGAAAATGGGCTATAAATGGCAAAAATGTCACAACAAGCGAAGGATTTTGGTAGAAAGACCAGCTGTTGTATTTGCGCGGTCAAATTATTTGCAAAAAATTCGTCAATACAGAGAAAACAATCGCGATATTTTCTTTTTAGACGAAACTTGGATCGACAATAACCTCACATTTAAAAAGTGTTGGAGAAACGATTATATAGACGCGATACTGACTGACACCAGCTCAACGAACAGGCTGATTCTCGTTCACGCCGGATCCAGACGTGGTTTTTTGGATAGCGCAAAATTGCTTTTCAAAGCTGGTACTGCTACAGGCGATTACCACGGGCAAATGAACAGTACGAACTTTGAGAAATGGGCGACTGACATGTTCATTCCCAATTTGCCACCATCCAGCGTTGTCGTTATGGACAACGCACCATATCACAGTGTTCAGGAAAATAAAGTTCCTACAAAATCAAGCACTAAAACGGTTATGTTAGAATGGCTTATTAGAAACAATGTAGAGGCTTCACTAAGCATGAGAAAAGGCGAGCTTTTTGATTTGATAAAATTGCATGCGCCCCAAGAGAAAAGTTTTAAAATAGACCAGCTCATCCGTAGTCACGGACATGAGGTTTTAAGATTGCCACCGTACATGTGCGACTTAAACCCAATTGAGTTAGCATGGGCAAAAGTCAAGAGAGTTGTGAGGGAGTACAACGTTAACTCAGATTTATCCCTAACAAGATTGAAAGAAGTAACGGAAATGGCTATAAACCAGGTGACAGAAAAAGATTGGTGTGGATTCGATGATCACGTTATAATTTTGGAAGAGCATTACTGGCAAAAAGACGGACTAATGGAAAATACGATCGACAAATTCGTAATTGAAGTCAGCGACGGCGAAGATACTGATTCCGACTCTGCTCTGTCGGTTGTTTTTGCATCTGATAGTGATTAAATTGCATTTTAAAAAATATTTTTCTCTATTAGCAATAAACAAGTAAGTACTTATCACATTTATTTTATTTCATTATTTGCAAAATCACCTTAAGTTACAATAAACCAAATTGACAGCTGTTGACTAAATCGGTAGTAATTATCGACATTACCATAATTGATTAGGTCACAGCACTACCGCATTCCTCAGGATGGACATGAACTCGCGCGCCTACTGTACAAATAAAGTTAGTAGCTTGCGACCACTTTACTCATTTACATTGTTTTCTTTTCATTTCAATTATCTGATTAGGAATTTATTATCTTGTATTACTAAACGAAGATATAATGATAATTAACCTCTTGGTTAAATAATATATTAAATGACTTCTAAAGTGTTTATAATTAAAATATTTTTTTTATAGGACAGGGTGACAAACGAGCACACAGTCCACCTGATGGTAAGTGGTTGCTGTGGCCCATAGACATCTACATCTATCCTCGATTACGAATCAAAATGCAGATGCGTTGTCACCCGTGAGGACTGAGATGGAATGCCTGGTTTCCAGTAAAAAGGGTCTCCGGTTCTCTACACTCACCATACGAAATACAGCAGCATTAAGCTACTATTTCACGCTGGTATTCTGTGAGAGCGTGGTCCTTCCCCGGTCGAGCCGACCCATTCGTGCTACAACTATACTACTAATATAACTGCAGCATGGCTCTACCACGTATAATTAATTATTTTAAATATCTTTGGAATAACAAAATAAAATTTTTAATTCAAGCACTTCGTACTGCGAACTTGATATTTGCGCAAAATATGATCTTTTGATACGTGGTAGCCACACTGCAGCTATGTTATGGTTCTCAGATCGACCAGGATAGGACCACACTCTCACAGAATACCAGCTTAAAATAACAGCTTAATGCTGCTGTGTTGCGTATGGTGATAGTAGAGAACCGGCGATCCTTTTCACCGGAAACGAGGCATCATGCAATGTTAGTCCTCAGCGGTGACAACGCATCTAAATTTTTATTCTTGATTGAGGATAAATGTGATGTGTACAGCATTCACTCACTACCAGGTACTGTGTCCTAGTTTGTCATCCTTAAGCTATAAAAAAACTCATTCAGTACAGCAAATCAAACAAGAGCAGATATACAGAGGAGTGGCCCATGGAGCTACACCCCACTCCCGAACTGTGCGTGCGATTGCTTAGACCGTTGCTTTACATTCTAACGACTTTATCAGCGAGTGTAGCTATAGCCCAAACATTATTTTCACCAAACAGTAACTGCGTACGCTAAACACAGAAGAGCGACTTCAGCCGCGGCACGCGGCACGACCTTCAGAGATCTCTCCTGGCGTCGCTTTAAATATGTTGGTAAAGTTTCATTACAATCGATTCAGCTAACTGTGCCCTGATTACACAGACAAAAAGATTTTTTTACAATGTTATCTAATGTCTTAATCGCATTGAAATAAACAACCCCCTGAGCTCAATAAAAGGCAGTTATTTCGATATAAGAGACGGACGCTTCAATATTATTTATAATGTTACTACCTTGAGGTTCGTGACAATAAAAATTGCCGATAAAATTACCTAAATTAACACTTTAATTTCCTTTACACAAATTAAAACCTATAACACTAACAATTAATCACACTGATTCACTTTATTCCGCTCCGAAGCTTCGCTTGTCTCGCCAAAATCAATACTTCCCCGATCGCGTATTGCAGCGCCTTTATATAGGGCTCTTCCACGAAAACATCCAGAATATTCCAGAATATTCGAGTAAATACGCGCGCCAACCGACCAAGCGCAGAAAGTTCGAGTGTGGGGCTTCCAGAAAGCTTAGTTCTTCAATTCGATACTAGATGGGGCTGTTGGTTAAAAGTCTAGTCATGTATTTTCTGGAAAGCTCTCCTCGCTCCGTTACCCGACACCAGATGGCGCTAGTGCCAGACGTCAACTTAGGTGCGCAACACTGCCCCCTCCTAAGATATGCTCGTCCCGAGCATTATCGGCCCCATAATAACTCGCCAGGCGATCCACATGGACGATCTTAGGAGTCCCTCTTGCGCCCTTCTGTATCCGATAGGTTACATCGTTGATGCTGGTCACAACCCGGTACGGGCCGTCCCATTTAGCTTGAAGCTTAGGAGATTTCCATTTGCTGCGGACCGGATTGTGCAACCACACTAGTGAACCTTCGTCGAACCCTTTGTTGTTCATGTTGCGGTCATACCGGGTTTTCATCTTTTCAGACATTTGCTTGCCCGATTGTCTGACGTGCTCAGAAATGTCATTCATTTTGTTCCGCAAGTCATTTGCATAATCGGTTATACTGCGTGGGGCATCAGGTGGTATCCCGGTGATCAGGTCTGCAGGCAGCCGTAATTCTCTTCCAAAGTTTGCGAAAGCTGGTGTCACTCATGTACTTTCGTGAACAGCGCTTCGATATGACAGCAAAAACGGTTGTATGTGCTTATCCCAATCTCGTTGCCGGTTGTCTACAACTTTTGTTAGGTACCTCTCCAATGTCTGATTAAATCGTTCTACCATTCCATCAGATTGCGGGTGATAAGGAAGTCGTTCTTGTTTTGTGAGTACCCATAACTCGGTAAGTTTCCTGGAATATTTGAGACTCAAAATTCCTTCCTTGATCGCTGTGAATCTCTAAAGGTACTCCAAAACGACTGAAGACTTCATGAACTAGCTTACCCGCAACTGTTGAAGCTTCTTGATTTGGAATGGCGAAGACTTCTGGCCACTTAGTGAAGTAATCCATCACAACCATGAAATACTTGATACCGCTTTCACTCTCCGGAAACGGTCCCGCCACGTCAATGGCTATTCTCTCCCATGGTGCACCAACATTGTACAACTTCAATGCATCTCTACTACGAGTGTGAGGTCCCTTTACAGCCGCACAACTTGTACATTTGCGACACCAGTACTCGACATCGTTTTGACAGTGAACCCAGTAAAACCGTTCTCGGATCTTCAGTAGAGTTCGTTTAACTCCCAGATGGCCTCCTGAACAATCATTATGGTACAGCTGTAGAACAACCGGTACTCTAGCTTTAGGGACGACCATTTGCAAATGACAGCTGTCTCGAATATTTTCCCATTTACGGCACAGAACCCCATCCTGAAGCAGCAAGCTGTCCCACTGGGCCTAATAGCTTTTAGTGGTCGAACTCATCGCTGAGACATCGCTCCACTTGGGCTTGGGAGCACTGGCCTTCATCCATTCCAGAATCGGCTTGATGTCCGGATCTTCCTGCTTTGCACGTTGTAAGCTTTCCTTCCACTCGTTGCTGAGGTGGTCTGCCATGAGCATCCTTACGGATACCACTTCCTTACTCTCTTGCCTAGTACAATGTTTGCAATCTTCAGGACAAAGTCTTCTTGACAATGCATCTGCGTTGCCATGAGATTTTTACTGCGATGTTCGATCTCAAAGTCGTATTCCTGCAGTAGTTCAATCCATCTCGCAACTTGTCCTTCTGGATTTTCAAACTGTAATAGCCATTTTAGTGCAGCATGGTAAGTTCGTAAGTGAAATTTCCGCCCCAGAAGATATTTGCTAAAATGCTGCAACGACTTTACCACAGCTAGTTCCTTTCCGGTTTTGCTGAAGTTCGCTATTACAACCTCTCGATCACCGTTCCGTTGAGACAACACACCGCCGAGGCCTGTATCACTTGCGTCTGTGTCAACTATAAATTCTTTGCTTGCGTCAGGGTATCCCAAAATAGGTGTTTTGCACAGACGGTCCTTGAGCTCCTGGAATGCGATATTGCAATCTTCACAGCGCCCTATCAAAGCTGGTGTCCCTCAGGGCTCAGTACTTGCTCCTCTGCTGTACATCCTGTTCACCAACGACATTCCCATCCCTTCGAAAGGTGTTCAGCTCTCCCTCTTCGCAGACGACACTGCTATCTACTGCAAAGGTATCTCGCTACCTTTCATACGGAACAAGGTTCAAAAGTCAGTTGACGACCTAGGAGCTTGGTTCAAAAAATGGCGCATCGATGTGAACCCGGAGAAGAGCTCCGCCGTTCACTTCGATTGTAAACGACGCCGTCTCAAAAACACTCCACCAATACGTATGCTAGGGACCCCTGTCCCCTGGCATACGACGGCCAAATATTTAGGTGTCACTCTAGACACAAGGCTCACTTTCAGGCCCCACGTCAAAAGAGTAACCCGTCACGCACGTTTTTACCTGAGCAGGCTCAACAGTATGTTGGGCCGACACAGTAAAATGTCCCTTAGAAACAAGCGTACCCTTTATAAGGTCTGTATACGACCAGTCATGTCCTACGCGGGCCCCGTTTTTGCCCACGCCGATCCTAAAATTATTAATGAACTCCAAATAGTTCAAAACCCTTTCTGTCGTCGAGCTGCGAACGCAACTTGGTACGTCCGTAATGCCGACCTTCATCGGGACCTAGAGCTCCCCACAATTTAACAATTTCTCAAAAAACTCTCTGAGAACTTCTTCAAAGCCTCAGAGTCGCACTCAAACCATTTAATTCGTGAGGCAGCTACTTATGCAGCCCCACCCCCTTCTCACTATCGAGTCCGCAGGCCGAGAAACTCTCACTCGGACCCGCCTAATAAACTATCAAACGACCTGAACTGCCTCCTGGCGGCTCAGGCCAACTCTAATTAAATTAAATTATTTATTCATAATTAATTTGCCTTCGTAGGCACTCCCTCAGCGGCTCATAGCCGCTTGCGCCCTCTTTTCCCAAAAGAGGGTCTCTCACGATAAGGCACAATAAAGCTTAATCAGCCAGTTGCCTGTCCCTGAAGGCGGTTTTTAGAGGGTATCACTTAGGTTCCCCGGTAGGATGTGAGTCCCTCATAACCACGATAGACCGGCTATCGTGGTATGCGTAATGCATTTTCCGCCTCCCTACGTATAGGGTAGCCCTTTAATTGCTTCGGGCACAAAAAAAAAACAAATCGCCGGTAGTAAGAGCCCAAACCCAAAAATGCTCTAACCTGCGTCTTGTCTTTTGAAACCGGCCAATCCTTGACAGCGGCGATTTTCTCTGGATCCGTGCGGATGCCCTCTTCCGATACTACATACCCCAAAAAGTTAACTTGCCGTTTGAATAGTGAACATTTCTTCGGACTCAACTTGAGGTTGGTACTCTGAATCTTCATGAGCACGCGTTCCAGGTTTTGAAGGTGTTCCTCAAACGTACGACCTACGATGATGATGTCATCCAAGTAGACCATACAGGCATCGCCAATTAGCCCGGTAAGTACAAGTTCCATCAGCCTTTCAAACGTTGCTGGAGCATTGCACAACCCAAACGGCATTACTTTAAATTGCCACAGACCCTTTTCCGTCGAGAACGCGGTTTTCTCCTTGTACTTAGGGTCAATTTCAACTTGCCAGTAGCCACTTTTTAGATCCAGCGTGCTAAACCACTTTACTCCTGTAAGCATGTCCAGCGTGTTATCAATTCTTGGCAAGGGATAGCTGTCCTTCTTTGTAACGTCGTTCAGACGGCGGTAGTCAACACAGAACCGCATGCTGCCGTCCTTCTTCTTTACCAGCACCACGGGTGAACACCATGGACAAGACTAACCGGCACAATCGTTTCCGATCTCGGCGGAAGAACAATCTTCTTAATGCTGTACACGTTCCCTGGTAACGCACCTTCCATAAAAAGTTCCTCCTGTCCACATTTCAAAACACCTTGCCTAACGTCGATCTCACAACAATTATTCCTCATAAAGTCTAGGCCCAGGATGCAATCGTCCATTATATCAGCCACGATGACATTATGCAGGTAGATCATGTTGCCTAGCTTCAACTCCATCTCCTTCTCTCCACGGACGGGTATACGCTGACCGGTGGCTGTTACCAAATTAATGCGTTCTCGATTGTATGCGGAGTCCCTAAGGAACTGTCTTATAAGTTGGGAACTAACAACTGTGCGAGAGGCTCCAGTGTCTATGGTCAGTTTACACGGCATTCCGTTGATCTCGCCCTTGATGATTAGGCTGTTCCCATCGTGGGTTTGTGAGATCGAGACCCTTGGGGCTCTTTTAACATCAGCCAGCACCCGCCCCGCAGTTCTGGCTTTTACTCGTTTCCCTGCTGCTGCTGGGCGGGGCTGTTAGCCACACCACCCTCCTGATATTGTTCACCTTCTCTATCTGCGGTTCGCTTAGGGCAGCTGGATCGAAGATGGCCCCTTTCCCCACAGCCATAGAACCTAGCGCTGTATACTTTATTGCGGTCGCGAACCGTAGCTGCTGCAACCTCCCTGACGCGATGAGAGCGAAGATCCTGCCGCACGACTTCCACCTCCAGTGCATGGGCCAAGGCGTCCTTAAGCGTCTCGTGGTGCCCGAGCCTCACAGCAGCTCTGACCTCAAGGTCGCGGATGCCGTCGATGAATGTCTGCACCAGGTTCCCTTCAATGAGCGCAGGTACAGACTGGTATGCTTTCCGAACCATCTTCTCTACCTCAAGGGCCCACAGCTGAAGGTTTTCGTTGCTGCGTTGCACGCGATCTTTAAGCTTCGCGCGAAAGACGTGTTCCAGGTGAGCGTCGCCATATCTCGCCTCCAATGCCTCAAGGAGCTGCTCGTAGGTCACTTTCTTACCAAGAGCTTCTGAGTGCAGTCATGGCCTGGCTTTTATTCCAGCCGTTCGCCTCCACGACGGCCTCGAACTGGATTTTGTAGGCCGACCCCGAAGAAGAAGTCCCGTCGAACGACGGCACTTTGAATCCACGTAGCGAAGGTGCTGTAGGTACTACGGGAGCTGTAGTTCCATCCCCAAGTTTGAGGTCGTTCAGCGTTTTCTTCACGCCAGCCATCACGTTGTCAACCCGATTGTTCACATGGTTGATTCGGGTTTCATGTTCTTCGACTCGGGTTTCAGCTTCCGACAGGCGGTTGTCATGTTGAGCAACCCTATCCTTCACCTCCCTTATCTCTTTCCCGAAGGTAGCGTGAAGGTCCTTCATGAGGAGCATCTGTCCCTCCTGTCGGCGGGCCTGTTCCTGCAGCATCACCATCAGAGCACCTAAGTCAGGTGCTGCAGATGTAGGAGCTACTGATGGGCCTGCAGCCGGCGGCTGGCCCTCCGTCTGCGTCCACGTCTGCGGCGTTGCACCACCAAATCTTCTTTGGTCCGTCTCGTGCTGGCGTTGATTTCGGGTACGGACACCCTCCGTATCTTCCTTAGGTAAAATCGGCATGATTTTATCCCACTTCTGACACCAATTGTTACGAGCTTGAGGTTCGTGACAATAAAAATTGCCGATAAAATTACCTAAATTAACACTTTAATTTTCTTTACACAAATTAAAACTTAAAACACTAACAATTAATCACACTGATTCACTATATTCCGCTCCGAAGCTTCGCTTGTCTCGCCAAATTCAATACTTCCCCGATCGCGTATTGCAGCGCCTTTATATAGGGCTCTTCCACGAAAACATCCAGAATATTCCATAATATTCGAGTAAATACGCGCGCCAACCGAACAAGCGCAGAAAGTTCGAGTGTGGGGCTTCCAGAAAGCTTAGTTCTTCAATTCGATACTAGATGGCGCTGTCGGTTAAAAGACTAGTCGTGTATTTTCTGGAAAGCTCTCCTCGCTCCGTTACCCGACACCAGATGGCGCTAGTGCCAGACGTCAACTTAGGTGCGCAACACTAAGTTTAGATTAGATTAGTGGTAAGTAAGAATTTTTAAACAAAATATTTTTTTCTTATTTCTTTAGTTGCCCGTGCAAGATAAATTACATCAAAAAGATGAATGAAATATGTGTTCAATATTGAGTTAATATATCGTACCAAGTATGCTTGCTAGTATAGATCTCCAGTTCAAATCCATTACCCATTTTTATCCCGTGGGATTGATAGTTAAAAGTGACTACGTGTAATGTCAAGAAGGTTTAGTTTCGAATAGATAACAGTACGACTATTACGTATATAACGGCGGATGTAAAAGATGCAAAGCATGAAAGTCAAATGCAAATGCCATGAGGTGAAACCGGTCTATTTTTGTAATAAGTAATTAAACAATCTGGTAACGCCAGTTAACAATCTACTTTATCAACATTACATTACATATCGCATTGAGTTCGTCCTAAGTTATATCTACTTTATCAGCATGACTAGTGCATATTTTTTGTTTCCTTCCTTCCTTCCCTTTCCTACCGCACGCGCTGCCGCCGAGGTGAAAAAGAGGATCTCGGCGCGCGTCATTATACTAAGTGATATTACGCCATCCGCAACGCACGGCCACCCGTCGCGTCTTATGTACATTAACCGCAAACCGCGCAGGACGAACATTGAGTTCTCCTGTTTATGTTTAATATTCACCGCATCAGACATTGTGTCTTTGTAACTCATAAAAGTGTGAGACGCCCCCGTAAGGGCAAAGGTGGAGAGTGTGGGACTTCACGAGACTGTTCCGAGAGTGCGTGTGCGCCGAACCACGTGGCGAGCTTGCTGTATAGCAGACACTCCAGGAGGAAGGCGCGGCAGCCCTCATCAGGTCAGTGCGTGCTATCCCACCTATTTATTTTCCCCTTTGCCGTATGCACCAAAATTACAGTCCACTAAATCTTTATCGAAGATACCTTAAGTTACTGGCGTCTCCATTTTTAATGGTCCTTCGAGCCGGATTGACCTTGACTTTCCGCCCTTATTAGATCGTTATCGTAATAAGCGTTTATATAATTAATTATTTATATTTTAATCCGACTTCGGATTAACCCCGCCCTTATTAGAACACTAGAATAGGTCCTAATAGGTGACATTCATAGTAATTTTAAAACTATATTCATAGAATGAATAAGCATATAATTATCTATATAAATTATTTGTTGTATGTTCACATCACGTCATCAACTTTTAACTACATCTATAGATTATATTGTTAAATTACATTTATTATTTGCACATATATTTAAGCATTATATTCGTTATAAATAACTTCATAATTATTATAAAAGTTAACAATTAAAGTTCATCGTTAACAAAACTAATATTTAATAATTCAACCGCGTAGCGAGGTCGCTTACAGACTACCCGCTTATAATTATATTATTTTTGCCGCATAACTTAAGTTGTAATGCCGCCTAAAAAACAAATAGCATCGAATAATAGCGATTCCTCGGATAATGAGGGCACACCTGATGCTGAGTTGGTTTTATTGTTAGCTAAACGAGATGCTTTATTTGAAATAGTGCAAAAAATATATGATATGTCCTCGGACATCCACACAAACACTTCCACAATGGAGCGTTTTCTTGATGGAAGTTCTAATATTAATGCTTTACGTATTGAGTTTAAACAGGTCTTAGATAATTATAATTCACATTTATTAAAAATAAACCCTATTGCTAAACCTGATTATAACAGCCTCATTGCGTTTGAGTCTCTTTGCGGTAGAATAAATAGGCTTTATTTACAATATTCGCAATCTAATTCACAAAGTACTAGTACACCATCTAAAGCCAGATTCACACTTCCGCCTATCGAACTTATGCCATTTTCGGGTGACATTCGCTCATGGCCTTTATTTTATGCTAGCTTTAAATCAACCGTCCATGACAACACATCGCTTACCGACGCTGAAAAGTTATACTATTTGCTAGGTAAACTAACGGGCAAAGCCCTATCTGTATGCTCAGGTATAACTCCTTGCGCTGAAAATTATAAAATTTTATTGCAAGCACTCGTTGACAAATATGAAGACCGGCGTATGCTAGCATCTACATATATTAATCAGATGTTCGAATTTAAGCCATTGCAATCGGCCACCGCAAATAATTTTGATTTATTTACTGATAACTTTATAAGTGCAGTGCGCGCTTTACAAAACTTAAAGTTAGGTAATCTCGCGGACTTAATTGTTCTTCATATCGCGCTTAAGAAGCTGGACCCGGATACCATTCGCTCTTTCGAATATAGTCATAACTCGATGGTACCTACCTTTGATGATTTAGTAAATTTTATTAAGACCCGCTCCAAAGTTTTGCAACGCACCGATTCTAGTACAAATTCTAATAGCGCACCAAACAATCGACGAGGTAACGGTAATAATCGTCGCTGTAATAATACTTCGTCGCCGAAGTATCAGGCGTACGTAAGCACGACGACTAGTTGCTCAAAGTGTCTGTGCGATAATATTGTGCATCAACACCTATTTAAGTGTGCAGACTTTAATAAAATGACGCCGCAGGAACGATTTAAATGCGTAAAGAGTAACAATGCATGTGTGAATTGTCTCAGTTTAAGTCATCGAGTGTCTAGTTGCTCTTCAAATTATAGTTGTCGAGTTTGTAAATTTAAACATCACACATTGTTGCACTTCCACCGCAGAAGCGATAATGCTTCCCCTGCGCTGGCGCGTTCTCCACCGCTTCAGCCAGTTACACTGAAGTCTACAACCCCCGCGCCCGCACACTCGCCACCCCTCACCGCAGGTGCGCGTTCAGACGTCGCGCTGTGTACTTCGTTCAAGAATGTTTCTCAACGTTCACCGCCTCCCGCGCGCTCAAGTCGTTCGCAGAGAACTGTTTTATTATCAACCGCTCAAGTATTTGCTTACGATGCTAAGGGAGAGAAACAAATTATTCGTATATTATTAGACTCCGCGGCTCAAAGCCATTTTATGACTAAAGAGTGCTGTCATCGTTTAGGCGTTCAACAACACGATACCGAATGTACTGTAGTAAAGGGATTCGGTGGAGTTGAAAAAATTGTAAAATCGAAATCGATTGATATTAAAATTTTCTCACGATTCGACTCGAATATTAACTTCAATATTTCAACGCTAGTTGTTGATCAAATCACCGACCTTTTGCCCACTGCTGTGGTAGACACATCTGTCTTATCACACTTCCATGGCATAAGACTCGCTGATGAATGTTATAGCATGCCTAATAAAATTGATGTTTTGATAGGCGCATCCCTTTTCCCGCACTTACTATGTCCAGACGTAATTTATTCGTCTAACGACTTGTCCGGGCCCTCGGCTTTGAATACGGTATTTGGTTACGTTATTATGGGCTCAGTGCCGACACTTCAGGTAAAACATTCTTTAATGTGCTGCTCAGTTCTAGAGTCTCCTATCGTTGACAAATTAGTGCAACGATTTTGGGAGCTTGAACAGCCACCCTCCGCACCGCCCATTCAGTGTCCTTCAGACATTGAATGTGAAGAGTTTTATAAATCTACGACATCCCGCGATCCTTTTACTGGTAGATATATTGTTGGCCTGCCATTTAAAGATGACGTTTACTCTCTCGGAGATTCTTATGAAACCTCTCGACGACGATTCATGTGCTTGGAGAGGAAACTTCAAGCCTCGCCTACATTAAGGTTAGCATATGATGACGTCATAAAGGAATACTTAGCTAAAAATTATATATCCCCCGCACCGCCGTATGACTCTCATGAACCCGCTCCAATATATGTCTGCGCATCGTCCTGGATGCTAGCAGTAAGACTAGCACTGGGCGATCATTAAATGATATTCTGCATTCAGAACCAAATTTGCAAGGCGACTTGTTCAATATAATTTTACTACTGTAGTGACTGCTGATGATCTCAGTTTCTCTGAGGTTATAATCCTACGCGCCCTGCAAAAACAGCATTTTGCAGTGGAATATTTAAATATTGAAGGTAACAAACCTTGCTCGCCCGCTTTCAATCGTTTAAGGCCTTTTATTGAGAATGGTTTAATCCGCATTGGTGGTCGTCTTTCGAACTCCGCATTAGATTACACGCAAAAACATCCAATTATACTCCCGCGCAGTGATCATGTAGTGAACATGATCATTGACTATTATCATATTAAAATTTTACACGCTGGGCCTGAATTGTTATTGTCATTGCTCCGTCAAAAATTTTGGATACTTTCCGCACGCCGCACTGTGAGAAGCAGAGTCTACAAGTGTAATATATGTTTCCGGCTTAGACCCCGTCCAACTTACCCTTTGATGGCTGATCTTCCCCATAGTCGTGTAAGACAAGCTATTAAGGCATTTACACACACGGGCTGCGATTATGCCGGTCCTATCGCATACACTCCTGTACGTCGTCGTGGTGTACGCAGCGAGAAGGCGTACTTATGTGTTTTCACATGCCTCACGACTCGAGCTGTACATATAGAAATCGCTACAGATCTTAGTAGTTCTAGTTTCCTCGCTGCGCTTAAACGTTTCCTCTCTAGACGAGGGCCGATTCAGTTTTTATATTCGGATAATGGACCGAATTTTAAAGGTGCCGCTTCGTATCTTCGCGATCTCTATAAATTTCTAAACGTTGAATACCGCCCAAAGCTTGAGCAAGAGTGTGCTGAGAATCGTATAACATGGAAGTTCATCTGTCCCAACTCTCCTCATTTTGGAGGCGCCTGGGAGAGTATGATCAAAGTCGTAAAAACGCATCTGTTCCGAGTTATCGGACATCAGTTACTTTCATACGAAGAGCTTAATACTGTTCTTGCGCAAATTGAGTGCTTGCTAAACTCGCGGCCCTTGACAGTATTAAGTTCTGATCCTGCAGAGCCTTCAGCTCTTACTCCGAGTCATTTTTTGAATACCGCACCTTTATTGTCATTACCCGCACCCAAAGTCAAATCTGACTCTACCAGTCTGTTACACAGGCATTCTTTACTGGATAAATTAGTTCAGTCGTTTTGGGACCGGTGGAGGACGGAATACCTTCACGGATTACAAGTTCGTCAGAAGTGGAACACCCCGTCTACGGCTATCGTACCAGGCATGGTTGTAATTGTGATAAATGATAATGAACCGCCCCTTGCTTGGCCATTAGCGATTGTCGAGTCTGTTCATCCTTCGAAGGATGGCGTAGTTCGAGTAGCGACCGTGAGAACTACTAAGGGAACATATCTCCGTCCTGTTGCTCATATTTGCCCTCTCCCAAGACAATAAATCACGATTATTTTGATTATAATTATTTATCTAAATTAGGAATTAAGTTTATATTTATATATATTAAAAAAGTATTAAACCGCAATATTATATTTATGTATACATTTTCTCGCTTACCAAGTAAGGTTAGTAGATGAGACATGCGCATTGAGCGCATCCTCTCACTTTATATACCGCTTATTTATTTGTTTTCCTTTTACTTTTTATATTACGGTTGTCTTTTAAAGGTGACCCTTTAAGGGCGGGAGGAAATGGTAACGCCAGTTAACAATCTACTTTATCAACATTACATTACATATCGCATTGAGTTCGTCCTAAGTTATATCTACTTTATCAACATGACTAGTGCATATTTTTTGTTTCCTTCCTTCCTTCCCTTTCCTACCGCACGCGCTGCCGCCGAGGTGAAAAAGAGGATCTCGGCGCGCGTCATTATACTAAGTGATATTACGCCATCCGCAACGCACGGCCACCCGTCGCGTCTTATGTACATTAACCGCAAACCGCGCAGGACGAACATTGAGTTCTCCTGTTTATGTTTAATATTCACCGCATCAGACATTGTGTCTTTGTAACTCATAAAAGTGTGAGACGCCCCCGTAAGGGCAAAGGTGGAGAGTGTGGGACTTCACGAGACTGTTCCGAGAGTGCGTGTGCGCCGAACCACGTGGCGAGCTTGCTGTATAGCAGACACTCCAGGAGGAAGGCGCGGCAGCCCTCATCAGGTCAGTGCGTGCTATCCCACCTATTTATTTTCCCCTTTGCCGTATGCACCAAAATTACAGTCCACTAAATCTTTATCGAAGATACCTTAAGTTACTGGCGTCTCCACAATCTATACATACAAATAAAATTGAAAAGTATGTCTGCAATATTAATAAATAATAAGTTTCTATCGAGCTCAGTGGGCTGTTTCATTTGTCTGTCTGTCTGTGCCGGTTATCTCGAATATACCTTCGAAATGGCTGAACCGATTGTGATGAAACTTTACGAACACATAGAGAGCAATGTCAGGAAGGATCTAGGCTATATTTTATCCGAAGAACATGTAGATTTTTTTTGTAAAACAAAAAGAAATAAAATGAATTCAATGATCTTTGATAATCTAAAATATAAATAACGTCACATTAAAAGATATTTCAAATAAACGTCGTGTATGTTAAAGGTGTGAGATATCAGGAACTCCGAGGCGATTATGACGAAAATGTTCTTGTATGTGATAAGCGAGGTCTAGCTTTAATTTTTTTTTCTTTTAAAATTGAAGTGGTTATTCAACTAACAATTCGTGTGATGGAAAGTGGCTACTGCAGAACTTGGCCACCTGCATGCATTGTGGTCACCGCGTGCGGTACCCACACACCCAAACAGACTCCTAGCCTGGAAGGAAGCCCTGCTCACACTAAATTATTATCAATATTAACATTTATTTTATTTTATTTTCATTTCCAAGTTTCTAAGATAGTAAACTGCCTAACTTAGAAACTTGGAAATGAAAATACTTAGAACGACGAGACTTGCAAATGAGGGTGTCGACAGTAGAACCTCAGTAACCGAAATAGCGCAACGAATCAGTAAGCTGAAGTGGCAATGAGTCGGCTATCTAGCTCGAAGAACCGACATCCGATGGGGAAGAAAGGTTTTCGAGAGGCAGCCTCTTAGAACATATAGCTGATGTGAAGAATCGACGCTCCGGGAAGTCTGCAGTCTGTGAACACGTACAGGATCGCCCCCGTCACTACATCAGATTTGATAGACCGCAAATCCTCGCTAAAGAACACCGATTCCTTCCAAGGATGATTCGCGAGGCTATTGAAATCAAAAACACCCTAATTTCAATATAGAAGATGGCTGGGTGCTACCATCTGCTTGGGATCCTATAATAAATAAAATTAAATCCCAACCCAAGCACACAACTGCAAGACTTCAAGATACCATACGTTCATACTGCATAGATCGGAACAAAAGTTAAATTTTTATCTATGGTAACCGCGGTTAACTATGACATATGGACGTTGAACATCTCAGTCCCGCCCGTGACCATGAGTGCTGTAAAGTGTTCGAAACGTCGGGTATTTAAAAAGTTAAATATACGCGATAAATTCCGTAAAAACTAGTATTATTTCAATATGTTACTGTATGTTACTAAGTAGCAAAATCTACGGCCTTACCCGGTTCGGAACAGTGCTTTGTGGCAATCCTTGGGGGAGGCCTATTATACTTTATCAATTTCTAGTGATCCGCCCCGACTTCGCACCGGTAATGTTTGGAACTCTGCCGGGTCCGATTGTAAATCTAAGCCATCCTGGAGGATAACTCGAACACACGCAAATTGATTTGTATTTATATAGATTTGAATTACAATAAGCGATTGAATATTTCAGGAAATAATGATATCCACTTTATCTGATAAGACCCTCCCTCGTATAGTATTGTTATTCTGTTGGATGCACGTGTATTTTACCGCACTGAGGTCGCTTACACAAATTACCAAAAGTTTATATTATTTTAGTTTACGCCAACAACGTCCCACGAATTTATTCCGTGTTCCAAAACTTTCACTGCAGTCACAGTTCGGTTTGGTATCGCACATTAGAAAAAATTGGCGCCGACTCAAAATTACTTAGGTATACTTTATATTAGCTTAAGAACTTAGTTATTAAGGTTGATTAAAAACTCATATAATAAAAAATATATACTTAGGTACACTTACATTAGTTTAAGAACTTAGTTATTAAGGTAAAAGAAAAAGGTTTATTATTTTTTGCTTTTCAGTATTTTCGGCGGTTTAATTTTTTTTAAAGTTTTTATTTTATATTTTTGAGCTATAGTCTACTTATTAATACATGCCTAATTTTTGATTACTTTTAAAATAGCTACGTATCTTACTTTAGCTATTAACTGTTATATACTTACATTAGTTAAAAACTTAGTTATTAAGGTAAAAGAAAAAGGCTTATGTTTTGTTTTTCAGTTTTTTCAGCGGTTTAATTTTTTTTTACGTTTTTATTTTATATTTTTTTAGCTATAATCTACTTATTACCAGATGCTTAATTTTTGTTACTTTTTAAATAGCCACTTACTTTACTTTAGCTATTAACTGTTATGTAATCCTATATTTAACTATTATTTGTTTAAAGCTGTAATTGATCGTGGAAAGAAAGTGTTTACCAAAGAGCAGGCATATGTGGCACTGAGTAGAGTAAAAACACATGAGGGTATTCCTTTATCTGATCTAGAGCCAAATAAGGTATTACAAAAATCTCACGATGAACGAGCTTTAGCAAAAATTCCGGGACTGAGAGATCTACTGTACACACAAGAGACTGGCAGGTCTCTTGTGTGTACAGTAGTAGTGTGGGCAAAGCTCATGCATCGTGTTTTTTTTTGTAATTAATTGTTTTGTATGTATGTAATTATTATATAATGTAATACACAACTGAGCATTAAAATCAGTGTGTAAACAATAAATCACCCCTATTTTCTCACCCTTAGGGTTTAAATTTCTTTTCAAATAGATATGGGACCAATTTGCCTCCTATATATTATCCTATCTACTAAACAAAGAATTATCAAAATCGGACTACTTCGTAAAAAGTTATACGTGATCATACATAAAAAATATGCGCCGACTTGAGAACCTTCTTCCTTTTATCGTCGGTTGAAAATAAGTTTTGTTTCAATGTGTAGTGTTCACGTTCACTCGTTCTCGTTTCAGTGTTTGACGGCCATTTGTCCCCAAATTTTAGTTCAATAAAAATAACCAATCAAATGTGTATTTCAACGTGATCAAAGATGGCGTAACACAATTGAACATGAATTTAAAAAAGAGAAGAAAACTAAAAAAAAGCGCAACGTGCGTACCTCTCGGTTCCGTTCGGTGGCGACTTTGGGCGTGAAGAGTAACTTGTTGATGAAGCCGAGGAACATGAGCAGGTAGAGGCCAAGGTGCGCGAGCACAGCGGTGACCAGCGAGCACTTCTCGAAGTCCCCGCGGAACGTGTCGTATTGCGACCAGTCCATTGGTTGAAGCCCCGCGTAGTTGCCGCCCATTTTCTGTATACAAGAAAACCTTTTTTTAAAAGTAAACCTTTAATAAGTCCAAGAACTGGAAAACACCACTTTCCCTCATGTACTAATTATGAACTCTCAATATTACGTATCCATTCCACCCATTGCAGCCTGAAAGAGTCTACCGCTGAACATAGGCCTCCCTTGCTGCCACGCTTGGCGGGCGCGTCAGAAACAGCAGTTTGTCTGCTGCTTCAGTTCCCTCTGCTGCCTCACACGAGCCCCACGGGACGAGCTGAGGTAGTGGATATCCTTACACGTGCACTACACGATAAAACATTACATATAATAAAAGAAATTACATTTTATTTTTAAATGGCCTCTCATAGCTAAAGAAAAAAATCAGTACTGATCAACATTATTTAAAGATCGCAAAACACAGAAATCTTATAAGGTAAGGCCTATGATATTCCACGGCTAATCATAGACCTGCCATAGATTATCACCCTCCCAAGATTGATCTATAGGTGGCATCAATCTTTTGCCATAGTTGCCACGCTGGGGAAGCGGGTTAGCAACCGTAGCTTGCATTATTTTAAGATTCACTATATCATAAAATGAGTTCAATAAAAAGAATAAGAACTTCACATTGCTATTTTTAAAAAAATATAAAAAAATAGTTTCAAAGATATAACTCAAAGAGATAAGACATTAAAATATCACTCAGAACTAAAACTTAAAAGCTGCCACGGCAGTGCAACAGCAGTCGACTTTGATAGTAATGATGATGATGATGCTGATGATGATGGTGATGATAGTTTCTTAACTGGTGCTTTTCATATCTAAATTGAACTTACGGTGACAATCAAAACAAACAAATCGGGCGTAATGCACTAAGTAATAGAATCTACGTCTGTAATCTAATTTTAAGGCTTCAATCATATAGACAAAAATTTTATTTAAAAAAAATATTGGAGAGCTTGGTAATTAATAACAGATAAATGATAGGGAATAGTCCCGAAGAGTATAGAAGAAGAGAAGAAGAAGAGAGAGTGTTTTTTTTTTCTTTTATTGGATGTACACAACAGTTTACATTCAATTTTACGTAACATAAATACCTATTATATACAAAGTTTTGACCTGAAATACAAACCAAAAACGCGTACATACAGTTGCAACATGAATTATCCGTAGACATAATGATTTCTTATATTTACGCGAACACTACACACGATTAAGACTACTTTTACGGATTTTCAAATCCGTAAAAGTAGTCTTAATCATATCCGTAAACATATTTATGTATATATTTTACTCAAAAAAAAAACAATTTATAAATTTAACAAATTTTACGACAATATAGTAAAAGTTTATTATGACGATAAATAATTAATGTGGAGTTGACTTGAAGTAGTGGAATAGTTGAGTACGTAGCTTATTTACATTATTGTCAAAGAGATCAATGTCCTTACCTAACTCCGTTAGAACTATATCATTTATACATAGAATATACTCTTATTCTATGTACAACGAACAACACAGTCCACCTGATGGTAAATGGATGCTGTAGCCCAGACACATCTATATTTATTCTCGATTAAGAAACAAAATGCAGGTGCGATGTCACCCCTGAGGACCAGTAGTAAAAAGTGTTCTCCCGGCTCTCCAAAATCGTCGTACGAAACACAGCAGTTCATTCACGTTGGTATTGTGTAACAGCGTGGTCCTACCCCGGTCGAGCTTACCTATTCGTGTTACAAACATAATATAGCAGCAAAGTGGCTTCCCACATGTTCCCGTTGGCATTGTATATTCTACAGCAATATTGTTTTGCCTCGTGTTTAATCACTATTGCCAGTACGTACAGTAAATAAGGACAATGTTATGTTATTTTCGTCAAACTTCACAAATATCGATCCAGACGTCGACTGACGTTATTACCAATAAAGCGATGTTCGTGACTACCTACTTTAGTAGTTCTATAAATTACATCATTTTCGCGCGCAGAGGATGGCGACTATCTAAAAATAGAACTTGTGTTTTTTCTAGAAGTAAGTTTGACAAACGGGCACACACCTGATGGTAAGTGGAGGCCTCCATACATCTACGCTCTACAAGGAATCAAAATGCAGATGGTTATTTCCCCTTATTTTAATTATTATATGACATTTCTACATACTGTTCCACCTAAGCACTCTGCTGCTATTTTTCCACAACTGTGCTGTCGTCACCTGCGTACCCGCCTTCTCGAATACTAAGACAGAACGCCTTGTTACAGATACAAAGGTTCCCCGAATTTCCTCACTCACCATCATAATCGTAAAAAACTACTCCTGACTCAATATTTTCTTAGCCTTTGTTTACAAAATTGAAACTAAATCTACTAACATTAGTTATCTCGCGTATTTTTGAAGTGAAAACTTCTTTAGCGGCGCTGTACACTTTTTTGTAATGGGTAAAAATGTTAAACTCGCGTCAGGACACGTGACCCTGATCGAAAATTCGTAAGACGGATGGAGAGTAGGAGAGGAAGTATCCTCCTCTCTTTCTACGGCGCGGCGAAAATGTGTGCCTGCGCCTGCTGTTTCGTTTAGGCGGAGCAGGGCGCTTGCGCGAATGTAACATAAATTGTCATGTTTGTGTACGATAGCGCAATAAATAAATATTGTATTCTACCACATAAATTATAGTACTTTTATACTGATAATTAAAGCAATTCTTGCAAAATTATTCCCTAACCATTTCAAAATATCAAAAATGCACAACGTTAATATTAAAGTTTTCACTTCTGCCGGCACTCCCGGAGTGCAAACCGTCGTTTTTTCATAGATTAAGGATGACAAACGAGCACACGGGCAACCCGTGGACGTCTATCTACATCTATCGTTGATGGATCAAATGAAGATACGTTGTCACTCCCGAGGACAAAGATGGAATGCGTCGTTTCCCGTAAAAGGTTTATTACACATTCACCATACGAAACACTACTAAGCTATTATTTTACACTGGTATTCTGTGAGAGCGTGGTCCTTCCCCGCTCGAGCCGACCCATGCTTCTACCACACTATCGGTCCATCAATCCATTGCAGCCTACATAAGCTCACTGCTGAACGTAAGCCTCCCCCACAAATTGCCTCATAAGGATTTCGCCATACTTGCCACGCTTACTAGGCGTCTTGGCAACCACGTTTTTTCTTATTTTGATATATTTTAAGAAAGATGCTGCTGTCCATCTACCGTTTCAGCTTCCGTCTGTCGCATCTACGACACCCGCGGGACGAAATGGAATATGGGATATTCTTACACCGACCACTACCTACACAGGTAATGTAAGTTTATTGATTCATTTGGAAGTATTTGTGCATGTGACGCAAACATAAAAAGAGCTCTGCTTTCGGTGTCGGATTGCGACTTCCTAGCCACCATTTAGGTTATTGTACGCTGCAAAATTACATGGTGTCATTTTAAAAACTTAATTATGCGTGTTTTGTCGGCTTATTGGAGGCAGTGGAGGAAAATTCAATAGACATTGTTTCCTTATATGGCTATTCAACGGGAATATCCATACCAATCCGAAACTCCTGACGTGGAATAGAATAATATTTAGTCCAATACAGATTATAAATAATTTTTATTGAAATTCATTTTCAAATTCACTTTCGTGTAATATGTTTGTTAGGGGGGGATAAGTCGCTCGCGTCCGTAGGCTTCGACCACCTAATCCTAGGCCCACCCTACACGTTTCCCCCGGGTGGTGCTAAAAGAGCGACAAAGCCGAAAGAACAGACTCGGCTACTCGCCGTGTGGTAGCGGCGTAAAATATGCCACACCCTAGTTTTCGCACCATGAGGCAAACAGTAAAAGAAATGGCCCCGAGTCCCCGGCGCCCCTTTAATGGGGCAGGGGTGCGAAGAATCTCCGGAAGGATACCGGCGACGAGCCACCCGTCACGTTCTGTCTCCCGGAGGGACGAAAAGAGGATTGCGGAGGCCCGTCTAGCTACGCTGAATGTATGTGGAGCAATGAATGATAAGATGGATGAAGTATGCGATATGATGTATGATAGAGGAATACATGTGTTATGTGTAAATGAGACGAAGCGGAAGGGAAAGGATGTCACTACACATGGCATATATACCGCTTACTGGTCCGGTGTAGACGAGACCGAGCGAGCATGCCAGGCAGTCGGTATCATCCTTTCAGAAAGAATGGGTCAAAGTGTGAAAGAGTATGAATGTGTAAACCCGAGACTGCTATGGATACGAATAAAAGTGGGCCTAAAGAAGTTGTTTGTGCTAGGGGTCTACGCCCCAGACATGTCTAAGCCCACTTGTATCCGAGAGCAGTTTTGGGAGATGGTAAGGATGGTGTTAATGAAATGTGAGGGAAATGAAAATATTGTTATGTTAGGAGATTTTAATGGAAGGGTTGGGGTGAGGAGGCTTGGCTATGAAAGGATACTGGGAACGTTTAGTGATGAAAGTATTAATGAGAATGGTGAACGCCTCCTCACCGTATGTGTGGAAAGGAATCTTTTGTGACGAACACTTTCTTTCGTCATAAGAAGATTCACATGTATACTTGGGAAAGAAGTGATGATAGAAGCATGATAGATTTCATAACTGTGGATGAAAGAATGAGGAGCGCAGTGGTGGATACAAGGGTTTACCGGGGGTCCAACGTAGGGACGGACCACTACCTGGTCTTATGCCGAATTAGGGGTTTATTCAGACGTTGGCGGCATAGGACATCTGTGTCTACCATTGCGTTACAGCGTATAAGAATTGAGAGGTTACAAGATGAAGATGTGGAAGACAAGTACAAATACAGACTGAGAGAAAATATAAGAAATTTGGATGAGTTGTGTGTGAATGAGTTAGACTTGGAGAATGTGTGGCATAATGTTAAGAAAGGTTTAGTGGATGCAGCTACCGAAGTATGTGGTGTTAGTAAGAGAACGAATGAAAGGAAAGACGATACGTTATGGTGGGATGATGAGGTACTTATAGAAGTTGACGCAAAGAAGAGAGCATGGCTATATTTACTAGCGACCAAAGCTGGTAATTCTGGCGGTAAGAATGATGAGAATGAAAGAAAAAAGGCAGAGTTTAAACGTCTAAATAAGAGAGTAAAAGAATTAGTTGAAAGGAAAAAGCAAAAAAAGAACGGATAAGAATGATAGAAGAATATCGGATAACTTCCAGGCAAATATTAAAATGTTCTGGAAACTCGTAAGAAATACCAGGGGACTTTCAAAACAGCCTAGATTGAATGCGATACGAGACGAGAATGGCTGTATCCTGAATGATGAAGTGTTGAGTCTAAAGAGATGGAAGGAATATTTTGAAAGCGTATTTATGAGTGAGGAGAAGTATGAACTAAATGAAATAGAAATTCCGAAAGAAGATGAAAGAGATAGGGAGATAAGTATAGATGAAATAATGAAAGCAATGAAAAGCATGAAAGTAGGTAAGGCAGCCGGATATGATAGAGTTTCACTCGAAATGCTAAGGGCTGGAGAGGACGTGGTGGCAGGCCTGCTGTACACCTTGTTTAATTTATGTTGGGAACTAAAGCGGGTACCGGGAGACTGGTGCAAAGCCGTGATAGTCCCAATATATAAGGGAAAAGGGTCACAGCAGGACTGTAAAAACTACCGTGGTATCAGCCTTCTTAGCATTGTGGGAAAACTGTATGCTAAGGTAGTAATTGAAAGAGTTATGAAAGAAACTGATGAAAAAATTTGGGACGTGCAAGCGGGATTTAGAAAGGGAATGGGGTGTACAGATCAAGTCTTTTCCATGCGCATGATCGCGGAGAAGTTT
This sequence comes from Parnassius smintheus behrii, assembly GCA_036936625.1. Taxonomy (NCBI): domain Eukaryota; kingdom Metazoa; phylum Arthropoda; class Insecta; order Lepidoptera; family Papilionidae; genus Parnassius; species Parnassius smintheus. The sequence continues at coordinate 55,442,379 of JAUPFT010000008.1, read as the reverse complement.
TTGGCGAAAAACCAAAAAGTTTTTTTGTGCGTTCATGGACTTGGAAAAGGCTTATGACAGAGTGGACAGGGATGTGTTATGGCAAACACTGAACGCATTTAGGTTGAGCGCTGGTTTGATACAGGCATTAAAGTCTCTGTATAGGGACTCGACTGCTTGTGTTAGAATCAACGGGGTCTACTCGGACTGGTTTGGCATCCATAAAGGTATCAGACAGGGCTGTGTAGCTTCCCCATGGCTGTTCAACCTATTTATGGACAGCTGTTAGGAAAATTTGAAAGTTGAAGAATGCGGGTTGAGAATGGGTGAGTTAACCATCAAATGCCTTTTGTACGCCGATGATCAAGTCATATTTGCGTCGTCGGCGGCCGAGTTGCAAATGATGGTTACATTAATGAACAGGTCATTAAAAGAAAGGGGAATTAAAGTGAACGCAAGTAAGACGAAAGTGATGGTTTTTGAAAGAGAAGAAAGCGAAACGGTGTGTGAAATAAGAATAGAAGGAGAGTTAATTGAGCAAGTAGATGAGTTCGTATATTTGGGATGTGTATTCAGCAGGGATGGGAGATATAATAAGGATATTGAACGACGAGTGAATGCAGGAAATAAAGTAAATGGGGCTCTACACTCTATTGTGAAAAGTCAGAATGTGTCAAAAAAGGCACGTATGGCAATTCACAGTGCTGTATTAGTTAGTCCCTACTTTAACGTATGGTAGTGAAAGTTGGGTGTGGCAGAAGAAGCACGAGAGTAGAATAAATGCAGTAGAAATGCGGTCGCTAAGGAGTATGTTAGGGCTGAATCTGAGTGACAGGGTGAGAAACTGTGTGATAAAAGAAGAGTGTGGTTTGCAAGATGATGCGGTGACCAGGATTAAGAAAGGAATGCTTCGGTGGTTTGGTCATGTGGAAAGAATGAATGCGGAAAGACTGACAAAGCAAATATATGTTGCAGAAGTGAATGGAAGAGTCGGAAAGGGACGACCTAGGCGGAAGTTTGTCGACCAAATTGGCGATATACTAAAAATGGGCAAAATTAAGAGTACCTTTAACCGACGAGCATGTATGCGTAGGTATATGGATGTGGAAGAGGCGAGAAAGGTATGTCAGATCGTGCTAAATGGAAGGCTGTAGTCTCTGCCTATCCCCCTGGGTGGCAGGCGTGAGTGTTTTATGTATGTATGTTTGTTAGGGTCGAATTTAGTACTTAATAAATATTAAACTAGCTTCCTGATGAGTTAGAGATTTAAATGAGAGCTCTGAATCGCACGACAGTGTGAGAATATAAAAAACTTATATAAAAAAATTATTCACTGGTTCGGAATAAACTTCAGTTTTGATAAGGACCAACAAGGAACCCAGCGGGACGTTTTTTATAAATTTTCTAAAAGGAACGGTCCTGAGCCACCTGTATCCCACGACTTCTTGCATGTAATACCAGATCGTCACTCCATCTAATGAAGGACACTTCGCCTACCGTTACGAGGCTGCCACTTGAGTACCTCTCTCCCTCATCGGTTGTCGGTTCTTCAAGCTGTATGCCGGCCCATTGCCGGTAGTATCACTTTAATGATGATAATCATAAAATGATGAAAATATCATGTAATGACAGCAACCTGAAGATATCAAGTACGCAACTGTTACAGGCTCATAAAGAAGATCAAATGCTGAGGAGATCGTCTCTCTCGACTTATCCTATCTACAAAATAAACGGAGACCGTTAATAACAAGTTCCCATAACTAGTCCTCACATTTATAAAATAGAGATTACCTTTGATAACAGAAACTTTAAAAATAGCGATTTAAAAGTGAAACAAAATCTTATTAACATATTACAGTCGCGATCATTCAGATAATAGATGAAATTATCATTATAGGCTCATATGCCACAAGATTACGAGGATCATTGGAATGTAGTGTTAGAAAGAGCTGTGATGCAGTCGTTAGTTAATATAATAACGTTTTCTGCAATCGATAATGCGCCTTGAACAGCATTGAATGTTCACAGAACGAGCGCATCGACAAAGCAAAGTGTAATAAATAAAAAAAAATATAAATACTGCGATTAGACCTTGATGACTTTGATACAAATAGTTTGTTAGTTTACACAAAACGAGTAGTGAGTACTCGCTAGTTACTTTACGTTTATAATATGTATTACCTAGTTTTAATGAGATAACGTTGTAATTTTTATTTCTACATTAAGGGTGACAAACGAACACACAGCCCACCTGACGATAAGTCGATGCTGTGGCCCATAAATATCTACACTCTTATCCTCATTTAAGAATCAAAATGCAGATACGTTGTCACCCCTGAGGACTCAGATGGAATGCCTCGCTTCTAGTAAAATGAGTCTACGGTTCTCTACACTCACCATATGAAACACAGTAGCATTAAGCTGCTATTTTACGCTGGTATTCTGTGAGAGCGTGATCCTGCCCCGATCAAACCGCCCCATTCGTGCTACCGCCAGAATATAGCTGGAGCGTGGCGCTAGCACGTGTAAAATACAATAATAAACTAAAAATATTTATACGTTAAATACGTATAAATATTTTTAGTTTCTTATTTCCTTCCTTTATTTTTTTGACTTTAATATGTCCGTGTGTTGTATCAAGATTTCTAAAATTATTTTTTTTGCATCTTGATAATAAACGAAAACACAAAAAACGTGTTCAAATGCTCAATTATTTGTAAGGCAAATTATTGCAGCAAATTTAACATATGTGCATATGTGTTAGAATTCGAAATGAGGATTTCCGCAGTAGAAGCAGAACCAGGGCAACCGACATAACCCAACGGTTAATAAGCTGACAATAGGCCGGCCATATAACTGGAAGCCGAACCGATGGGAAAGAAACGTTCTTGAGTGATTCAGCCTTGTACCGGCAAGCGAAATGTCTGCTGCATTTTAAATATGAAATACGTATTATATTACATAATAATAGGTGATAGAACTCCTTATCTGTCTCGAAAACCGTCTTTCCCATTTCTGTCGCTACTTTGTGCAGCCTTCCATTCTGAAGAGTGCAGAGGTCCAATTCAATTACAAGATGTGAGGCAGTGTTAGTCCGTGTTAGTCCTCAGAGAAGTAAATCATCAGTAGGCTTTGCTTGAAATGGACAACAGGAGTCCATCGACTGCCGTAGCCACTTACCATCTGCTGCATTGTAAATTCCTTTTGCACTTTAGTTTTTAAAAAAACTATGCGTGTATACACATGTACGAAGGGAAACTTCTTTACATGTCATTGTTCTTATATTTCACATACACTCATACAGCTCCGGAGGTGAAACGTTACAAGAAAACGTGACTTTTTTTAATACCGTATTAAACTCCTCCACTACGTCAATAAAACTTCACAACCTAAAGCAACACAAAATGCAAAAGGATTTTAAAGATTTAAAATTCAAAAAAAACTTACCTTTCACGGTGTTTTTTCACACAACAGTAGCTTTTCAAAACGCTAATTACACTACCGCACCGCCTAGTCGCCGCCTCGAGTTCGACAGAGTAATGACACGATATACAATTAAATGGCAGTTTCCTCCGAGTTATCCTGCTGCAGGTTGAGGATGCGACGAGGCAAATGATAAGAGCCCGGGAACCATGGTATGCGTTAACGAATAAAATAATAAACCAGATTTAGGTTTACCGACGCAAGCTGACCGACCGCACTACGCTTTGATATTTGTCATTAAGCTATGTTTAGAACACTCTTAAACACTGATTTGCCATTTTTTTTTGAAAGTTAATATAGTTTATCTTTTTCCCGTTACCAACACCGTAACAGCCTATTAAAGTTTTAAGATGATTATTTTTAATGATAGAACGACTGCATGACCGCCCTTGGGGTCGAAATCGGCTTCCCAGGAGTCCACATAAACGAAAACTGATAATTTGTAACTGAAATTTGTATTAATAATTATTAATTACAGTTGATATTTACTGAATTTTATGTCTTATATTTAAAAACTTAACCAACCGCAAAGTTTTTAAATTGGTAACTATTTTGAATCAATATGAAAAAAACTAGAGATAGAATTTTTAAAGTAATTTGGCTATGGGCGCCTGAGGTATCTATTCATTTTGGACAAGGGGTCTCTTGCCCAAAATAGTTTGTGAATCCCTGGTCTAGCAGATGTCGTTCATCTCAGTAAGCTACTAATTCTAAACTATGCAAGCAAATAAAATAACGCGATGTGCTTACGTAATACTTGGCGACTGGAAGTAATCCGAACAATTCCTCAGAACAATCCCCTGGGTAGATACGATAAAAAACGCAAAGGGAGGCAACATCTCTACGCAGCGCCAGTGAATCGAGCCGATCAGAAAGAACTCGGTCGTCGACGATTCGAATCGCTCTGCGCTGGATGCGGTCCTGTGGAAGGAGCTGGTACTGGGGTGCCACGGCCCAGAGATGATAACAGTATCACACGTGAGACAGAACTTGCGCTTTATACAGTTGCAAGTGATGTGTCGGCATGAAATACTGTCTTGCTCTGCTAAGTACGCCAAGCTTTTTAGAGGCCAATTTGGTCTTCTCCTCCAAGTGACCATGAAACTGCACACTATTCAATATGTAGACGCCGAGGATTCCGATGCTAGCTGATACATTAAGGGAGAGTGCCCTTAAACTGAGAGAGATACGATAAAGGGGTACTTTTTAGCAGTAAACGCGCAAACTTGTGTCTTTTGGGGATTGAATTGGACTAGATTTATTCTCCCCCAATCAGAGACTTTGTACTTTGTAACACAAGTTTATCCCCGTACTCGGCGACGTTTTCCCGAGAAATATTGGCACGGCCGGTGTACAAGGCATCACCAGTGCTGTCTTCTGCATAGCAATTAATGTTACCAGTTTGCAACATATCATGGATATGCAGAAGAAACAGCATTGGTGATAGCACGCAGCCGTGTGGAACACCAGGGTTAATAGGCTTGTATTCAGAGCATGCATTGTACTTCTTCAAATGTTTTGATACTTTTAAGATCGTTAATTTATAAATTGATGTAAATGGTAACAGAAGAAAACGAACAGGTGATGGACAGTAGTTTTCAAAATTATATAATAACGGCTGCCAACCCGCGTATCAAACGTGTGAACGCCAACTGTGGTGAACATCCCTCCCCTGAGGCAATCTATGGGGGGAGCTGTGTTGAACAATGGACTTTTGATAGGCCGTAATGACGAGGAACCCATCACCGTAAGTAAAGTTGTATAACATGCTAGCGATCCGTCCCGATATCGACACCAGCGCCACCGGGTCCAATTGTGAATGTAAACCGTCCAGGGACCCACAAAATTTCATTAAAATCAGTCCAGCTGTTTAGGAGCTCAGTGGCAAATACACCTTAAGACTACAATACTTATATAAACATTGTTACACGATGCATGCAGATAACAACTTTTCTGATTAGGAATCCTTGTAAATTATTTATCTAATTATTTTTATTATTCTTCATCAAATAATAATGCATGACATTTAACGCCACAAGAAGCATCTAGAAGCTGCCAAAAGACCCTGGATAAGAACTGCGGAGATCTGTAAGTATCGGGAAGACATCAAAAACGTTGACATTAGTGCGTATAACGATTACGATTTATTTGAGTAGCTGATCGGTATTATTTCTGACTCGGCATCGCACATTTAACGAACTCTTTAAAAATTAAATGAAAATTCAAGAACAAGAGCCATTATTACGAAATCAACAGTATATAAAAAGGTTGTTAACGAACTAAAAACATAAGGAAAAGTATAATTTAAAATAATTATCTCAAATTGCAAATACAAGACTGATTAACATGCATATTGTGCGCCATACATTTAGATTAATGAAATTCAAAGAGTTTTCCGATTGGCATACTCGAATAATTAGTACCTATGTTATGAGTTTTAAAAACTATACTCAGGAAAATTGACTAGAAACTTTCGTTAAGTTAATAATAATATTAAAATGTAATCATTATAATAATATAATATAATATAAATATAATATCAGGGCATTTATGTACTAATATATTAAATGCCCTGTCATGTAACGGCGTTTCCAGAATATCCACCGCCAGTGCCGGCCGCGGGCTCGTGAGAGGCCACAGAGGGAACCAACACGAAACGTGGGGAGCAGCATCTCCCGACAACTGGAACTAATTAAAAAAAACTGGCCAACCCGCCCGCCAAGCTTGGCAGCTAAGGCAAATCTCTATATATATATAAGTATTGAAAAATATTTGTGAAAATAAATAAATTGAGAGACCTTATAACTTGCTATAAATTCATCCCATCTTACACTACTCGGTTTCTTTACTCATGTGCCCTAGCGCAACGCACAATATTATAGTATAACCAATCCTAACGAATGGACTAAAACTTACTTTACGGATTTCTTTTTATTGCCGGAGTACCCCCCTCCCTCCCGCATATAATCGCGTTAAATGCGCAAAATACGTTATATTCCATGTGGCGGCTCTGGGCACATTCCATGCAATAAATTTTTATACTTGATGCGAAAAACCGCCTCACCAAACTGTTCAACTTGCAATGTTATGGATGATGTTTATCATATTTTGATAGAACTTGCCCAGAACTCCATTAAAAGAAAAAATATGATGAATAGGATTGGATGTACTAATAATATTTTATCAGATCCATTATCAAATGATGCTAAAAACTGTATACGGTAGTAAATAAGAGATTAAGTAATTAACAAGTTTATTTATTGTTAAAATATATTCAAGAGTTTTGTTGCAACTACCAGAACGTCTTAATCGCATCAGCGATAAATAAATAAAAATACCAACATTCAGCATTACATCGAAAACAAGGTCTGAAATAACGGATGATTCTATGTCAGCGCGCAGTACAACGACTTGCGTACTTGATAGTTTTCTGCATTGAGAAACTGCCACTGTGGTCCAAATTGTCATAAGAATATCGTTATCACCATAACCTTAGAAGACATCGCCTACAGCCTATAACCGTTAAGACCCAGCGTCTCACGGCCATCATGACTACATTACATGAGATGCACTCAGAAACACATTTTCTCGTAAGCAACGGCGTCGCTTCTTAGAAACTCATTCTGCATGCATACCTACTGTCTACTGTTTACATGCGACATTAATATTGCTTTAATATTAATGCGTTTTCACATTAGAAAAATAAAACAAAAAATTGTTACCAAAAAGCCACTTACGAATAAATAGGTATTTTAATGTAAATTAATATTACGTATTTATTATGGTTTATTTATGTTCAATCCGTTGTTTGGTTCGATAAATTATCAACAGTTAGTAGTTAGTAGACGGAAACAATTTTAAATTCTGTCGCCCGATTGTTAACAAGTGAAAAATTATGTTATTTTATGTATTTCGTTTATAAAGTGGAATTGTTTAATAATATTTAACCGTGTAATGGCTGTGCTGTGTAAGAATATTCCCTATCTCGAGCCATCCCGCGGGAACCGTAAAAAGTCAAAGAGATGAATGAAACACATAACGAGCAGCAGCACCTTGCTGAAACAACTCAAAATATTAAAAAAAAACTGCGAATGCCAACCCGCCTGCCAAGTGTGGCAACTATGGCGAATATCGCCCACTCTGAGGCAGTCGATGGGGGAGACACACTTTTAATGTGGACTTTTGATGAGCCGTAATTATGATGATGATGATGATGATATAGTTGTTAGGAGTGCCAAATTGTGTTTTTAAAGCCTTTAAAGTGTACTAATAGATATCATTATGATAAAAAAGATTGTTGGCAGATATTATGTTCCTGCAATATTCAGTGGCACCGGTATTCATACGAAATATTATCGCGTAAGTATTATGAAATTTAAGTCGAGCTAATAATGTGCACTTTCCAAGCTATTTAAGACCGCGACTACTCACTTCACAGCGACAGGCATATTTTGATTAATGTTGTGTTAATGATTTACATAATGATTTCTTATATTTACGCGAACACTACACATGATTAAAACTACTTTTACGGATTTTATCGCGTTTAGTTTTGCTTTTAATTACTATTATTTTTGATTCCCGACGTTTCGGGCACTTTCCAGCACCCATGGTCACGGGGGACTGAGATGACTGACGTCCCGATGTCATTGTTAAACCCGGAGTACCTTCAGCTTTTTTAATTATTGTTTATGGTCCGATCTATGCAAAATGAACTGACTATGTCCTGAGGTCTTGCAGTGGTATGCTTGGGTTTAGTTTTAATTTTATTGATTATAGGATCCCAAGCAGGTGGTAGCACCCAGCCTCCTTCTCTATTGAAATTAGGATGTTTTTTAATTTCAATAGCCTCACGTATCATCCTTGGTAGGAATCGGTGTTCTTTCGCGAGGATTTGTGGTCTATTAAATCTGATGTAATGGTTGGGGGCGTCTAGGATATGATCACAAACTGCAGACTTCCCGGAACGTTGATGCTTCACATCAGCTATATGTTCTTTTACGCGGGTTCTAATTGATCTTTTTGTTTGTCCTATATAAGAGAGACCACATTCACAATCAAGCTTGTACACTCCTGCATCTTGTAGAGGAATACGACACTTGACGGATGGTAGGAACTGACTAATCTTCTTCGGCGGCTTGTAGAATGTTCTAATAGAAACTCGCTTCAAGATATAGCCAATCTTGTCTGTGACACCTCTGACATATGGTAGTACAGCAGGCACACGCTCGACTGTGGCCGGCTTCACTCGGTCACTGTGACGTAGGCGCGGGACCCGAAGCTTGTTGTCGTGCAGAACTTGCTTGACGTGCTGAAGCTCGGCGGCCAGGTGTTTGCTGTCACAGATCCCTCGTGCTCTCTGTAATAAAGATTTGCCCACGGTAGCTAACTGTGAAGGATGGTGGTGAGATTCCTATCCTAATTTCAATAGAGAAGGAGGCTGGGTACTACCACTGCTGCTTGGGATCCTATAATCAATAAAATTAAAAATAAACCCTAGCATACCACTGCAAGACCTAAGGACATAGTCAGTTCATTTTGCATAGATCGGACCATAAACAATAATTAAAAAAGCTGAAGGTACTCCGGGTTTAACAATGACATCGGGACGTCAGTCATCTCAGTCCCCCGTGACCATGGGTGCTGGAAAGCGCCTGAAACGTCGGGAATTAAAAATAAAAGTAATTAAAAGCAAAAATAAACGCGATAAAATCCGTAAAAGTAGTTTTAATCGTGTTAATGATTTATTTAAATTATTCAATTAATGAATAAAGAAAGATTGCGCAAAGTTATTTAATGCAGTCCAACAAGTTACACCAGTCGTAATTTTAGATTCTAGATTGTACGTTACTAGTAAATAAAAGTTATTCGAAGGGAAAAAATTTAACGAAGTCTGTATTGCGTGAAAATTTTCAGGGTCAACCTCGCTACTGCAGGACCACAAATCATCGTAAAAAGAACATTGATTATTATTAAGAATGATTTGTGAAGCTATGGATAATAAAAAACAGAAATTCTACATTTAAAAATAATGAATTGGTTGTTCTTGATATGTATATACGTTTAGCTGTTAAATGAAGAGAGATCTCACTTAGGATAAGGTGTTAAATCCGCGGAGAGGCCAATACTCCATGGAGCTATTCTATTAGCGCAGTACTTCGGAACTTTAATAGCGTGATTAAGGCAAAAATTGAAATTAAAATAAAATAAAATTGAAGTGTCTGTAACATCGAATAACTGCCTTGTATTGACTCGAGGGAGTTATTTGCATAATATATTGTTTGAGACACGTCTGTCGGTCCGGGCTAACTCAGGGAATGACCTGAGGACCTGACGGATGAGAGCAGTGCCAGGAGCCATTTTGGGCATATATACTTTGTCCGAAAAACTTTGTATTTTTTAAAATTAAATATTGTTTAAATAAATAGTGTAAATAGTTATATAATATAATTATTTATCTTAAATCTAAATATTGCCACATGAATAAACTCTATCCAGTCGAAGCTAGGGCGTATTGCTAGTTACAAATAAATTTAAATATAAATAATAATATCCGTCGGGATTTCAAAATATTTTAAACATAAGCGCGATGAATTGTGTACACCTAGTTTTATGAAAATATTCGGCTTCACAATACTGTATCAAGCTTCCAAATAAAATAAATATAGATTTTTGAAACAGGAGATCGGCAGCAGCATCTTGCTGATAACATCTCTAAATAATGGTGACTGTGGTAAACATCCCCCCGTGAGGCAGTCGATGAAGGAGGCCTATGTTCTTCTGTAGGCTGTAAGACGCAGGGAGAGACAGAAGAGATACCTTGCACGAGGATCTCCATCTTAGTACTCGGGGGTGACAGCGTTTGTGCATTTTAATTTTTAACTGAGGATCGATGTAGATGTCTATAGGCCACACCTTCCATTTACAAGGTAGGTGGACTGTTCTTGTATGTCACTGTTATTCTATAAAAAATAGAGTTAATTAAATTTATATTAGTCTTAACAATTATAATGACGTCACCGGATAGGTGTAGGAGTTGAGTTACATTACTCAGAGACCTAACTTGACTTTTATGAAAATGCTGATGTGACTCTTTGGAACATTGAGCTAATGGTAAACTGAGGTCATAGAACTACATATCATCACCATTGTTGCCACGTTTCGTTCACACACACTTCTAAATATCATGGAGCACTGGCGAGCCGCCGACTTAGCGTATTTAACAACAGCGCCACCTACCGGGTCCAACAGTGAATGTTAACCATTCTCGAAGCAACTTAATAAGTGAAACACACAAAATTTTATCAAAATCGATCCAGCCGTTGAGGAGTTCAGTCACACACGGACGGTAGAATTATATGTGTAAAGATAATTATTTTGCAATGCCTATATGCTTTCATTTTCTACAGTTACCAAGAGTGGCAGTCAGGTTGGTAGCCCCAGTTTTTTATTATTTTGCTTCGTTACCAGGAAGATGCCGCTGCCTACCTGCTGCTTCATTTCTCTCTGCACGTCTTACGTCACCCACCCCATAGAGGAGTGGATTCTCATTATATATGATCAGATTACTTCATAATATATTTCAAATTGATAGCTATCAAAGATAAACGAAACGTGTGTATCTTACATATATACTAAACTACTTCACACCTAAGTCCGTAAGCTTGTTAATAAAGAATTGCTCGGATCGAAACACAATCCGTTGCTGGATGAAACGCTCGAGGCGAGGCAACTCCAGTGCCGCAATGCGCCATGAATAGTCTCGAGGAGATATTACATTACGTGCGTATTGTACCTGGGGAATGGGAATACGGTAGCTGCCGGTCATTCGATGAATCGCCTCGATGGAAAATTATTTTTAGCCGAATTTAAAAAAAAGAACAAATTCACAATTCGAATGTATGTTCTTTTTTTCCATAAGTATATTACGCGAAATCTTCACCAAATGTGGCCTGATTTCGAAAATTCAGTAAATGTGATTAATTTCCAGATTATTTTTCATTAATAAGCAAATATTAAGCGCCAAAAATGCGATTAATCAGTTTTCTTGATAAAATAGATCAAATTTTCAGCATACATACGTGGTAGAGCCATGTTGCAGCTATATGGCAGTAGCACGAATGGGTCGGCTCGACCGGAAAGGACCACGCTTTCACAGAATACAAGCGTCAAAACAACAGCTTACAGCTGCTGTTTTTTGTATGGTGGGAGAAGAGAATCGGATGACAACGCTGCATTTTGACTCTTAATCGTAGACGTAAATGTCTATGGAACACAATTACCGTAAAGTAGACTGTGCTCGTTCACCCTTATTCTATAAAAAAAACCCACGATATTCAGCCGAATTATGGCCGTATATTCGTTGCATGCCTAGATATCTCTCATTGTGCACATGTAGGTGGTAAATAGCATTTCATGATGCTCATGTAGGTAGATAATAGCTTGTTGTATTCAGAACTTTGTTTCCGCTGGCCAAGCTGAGTAGGAAAAATGTAAAATAGCTATATTCAAGAAATGTAACTAATCTATCTAGTGAATATATCGAATGTATATTCTAGTAATTTTACGTGGTAGAGCCACGCTGCACATCTGCTATGGATGCAGAACGACTGGATCTGCTTGACCGGGAAAGGATCACGCTCTCATGGATAACCAGCGTAAAATAGCAACATAATTCTGCTGTATTTCATATGGCGTAGCGAACCGGAGACCCTTTTTACTGGATACGAGGTATTCTATCTTAGTTCTCAGGGGTGACAAAGCATCTGCATTTTGATTCTTAATCGAGAATAGACGTAGATTGTCTACTATGGGACGCAGCATTGTTAGTCACCCTTACTTTAGCAAATGGTAATCCTTAATAGCTTTGTGCGTTACGAACAATTTGTCGATTTAAACAAAAAGTTGTAACAAAAACACTTTTACTTTTAATGACACTGAGCGAGTCAAACTTCTTTAAAATGGTTTTATTGCAATAACTAACTAGGAACTTAGAGATATTTTTTAAACAATCGTGCAGTTGCGTAACATTTCAGTATTAATACATCGAGAGACTTCATTTAACATTGAGAAAATTCATATCTGAATTTTTGTGAAGGACAGAAAAATTCAAAAATTCATTCATTTTTGAATTTTTGATTTGAGATAAGCAGAAAAAAATTAAAGTATTTTATCAAACTCAAAGATGAGATCATAATTACGAGGGCGCCACTTAAAGTTTTTAGAACTGGCCACTAGTAAACGATATAATAAAAAATATGTTCAAATTTTCAAAATGGAACTCTTTGCCAAAATTATTGTGTATATATTTTATTAATTTCTCATTTGTTCGTCACGTCAGCATGAAATTAACGCGAGAAAATTTTGGTACAATGATTTTTTTATTACTTTTGATGCCATTTAAGACAACAAGAAAGTTATGATAGACTTCGATTGACCTTTCACGATGAAGCCTCATCTCGTGCCACTGTTTACAACTGGTTTAATGAGTGTAAACGTGGTCGCAATAATCTCACCGATGATCGGCGTGAGGGACGGCTTTCTACGGTGACGACTGAAAAAAACATCAGTGTTGTGAGGCGTAAGATAGAGACTGACAAAAGAGTGACTTATCAGCAGATTCGGACAAGCTTAGGCACCGGTATGAGTCAAGTGCACAAAATCCTCCATGAACATTTAGCGGTCAGGAAGCTTTGTGCCCGGTGGATACCTCATAAATTCACAGAGGCCCAAAAACTCCGTCGTTTTGATTGGTATCGTGAATTGGTCGCACGCCGCCAAGCAAATAATCAACTTCTTGGCGACGTCAGACATGGAATTTCTGGGTCACCCGCCCTATAGCTCCAACCTCGCACCTTGCGATTTTTATTTATTTCCGAAAATAAAAGAAAAACTTCGAGGAAAACGTTCTGTGGGCGCCGACGAAGCAGTAGCTGCGTTTCAAAATGTCGTCGAAGAGACCCCTAAGGACGAGTAGACAAAGTGATTTTCTCAGTGGTTCCATTGGATGCAGCGATGTATTGATGTAAATGGACACTATTTTGAAAAGATATAATAAAACTAGGAACTTGCTAGATTCTTCAGTTTTTGATTTTCTAAGAACTTTCAGTGTCACCCTCGTTTACGGTATTAACAAGTAGAATTTTTACAAATTATGTATTTTTTTAATATTCTATATTACTTTTAATACTTTTTCATTTTTTTAAATTATAATATTATTTTCTTTTTTCATATTCTTTTTTCGTCATCCGATTCTGAGCTACGTTCAAAACAAGCTCTAGCTCATCAGGAAATTCGACCCGAGCAAACATAAGATACTATACACAAGACACAAACAATAGCGCGGTCTTATCCCAATTTATTTTCAATGTATTGTTGCTAAACAGACTGCATTAAGTTAAATCATAGTACGAACTACAAAAAACATACGGCTGTTGTAGTTTCACTAGCATCACTAGCATCTAAACCCGAACTGAAACGAATATAATCCGATATATAACGGACTTACAAATTGATTTTTATTGTTAGAAACATTTTATGTCAAGGCTTCCTAAATAGAAGTCATTCAATTGTCTGCCATTTTGTCGCCTACATACCAGATAGTATTCCTACGTAATATACATCTCACGTTAAAAAAAAAACAGGAGGCAAGCGGCTTATCAAAAGTTCGAGTTTAGTATGATAAATTCTCGTATGTTTGTTGAGGTTTGATAATTACCATGTCCCGTTGTAACTATACTCTGTATTACTCTCGCAAACCGCACGGCATAATATTCAGCTCGTAACGCATTGCGAATTTCAACTAAATTAAAAAAAGGAGGTTCTCAATTTGTCGGAATATTTTTTTATATGGGGGACAAACGAGCACACTTGATGCTGTGGCCCATAGACAGGAGACAAGATACATAGATACAGGATGTAATCATAGTAACTTATTAAACTTATCCTATGCAGTTTTTCTATAAGTGCAGCTACAATTCTTTACCACGTCTGATCTCAATAATATTTGTTTTGTTAGAAAGGGGTACCTCAAGGATGTTAAAGATCTGATGATGGAATCCATGAGAAATTCACCAAACTCTTCAATTTGCAACGGTACCTGTACGCCATATGGGCTTATAATTATTTATGACGTCAATCGATTTCCATGATTATATGATATATAAATATATTTTTTAGAGAATAAGGTTGACAAACGAACACAGTCGCAACTGGTGGATGCTATGGCTCATAAAAATCGACATCTATCATAGATGAAAAATAAAAATGTAGATGCGTACGTCACCCCTGAAGACTTAGATGGAATTTCTCGTTTTCAGTAAAAAGGGTCTCCGGATCTCTACACTCACCATACGAAACACAGCAGCATTAGGCTGCTATTTTACGCTGGTATTCTGTGAGAGCGTGGTCCCGCCCACTATACTAGCAATATAGCTGCAATAATATATTGCTGGTATCAATATTCTAGCAATATAGCTGCAGTGTGGCTTTGCCACCTTTAAAAGAAGATAAAAGAGAAAAGTTCTTTGAAATCGGTTTTTACGTTTTTAAAAGTATTAATTACCAATGTTTTAATGATTGACCATGGCCGGCAAGACTGCACGCGGATGATCGCGTGCTTCGTAGTCATAACTTTCGCTCGTGCCGCACTAAAAGTGGACAGGCATGAGCTCTGTATTGATATACTTATTTTATTAAGCTATAAAATGTCAATATATTTAATATTGTGCAAATACTTTATTATTATTCATAATGCAAAATTACTATGTCCATATCTATTTAATTTCCTGAGAAATGTTTGTTTGTGTGTTTGTTCATATTTTGTACACTAGTTATTAAATTTTGTGTTTAAGAAAACCAAGCGAAAATTATAAATACAAATTGCTAATGCTAAATGGGTATCCACGATACAGGATCACCGAGATTACTAGTGTGCCAACGGGGATACTTCAATGAGTTATATCTAATTGTTTTCTGTCCAATAAACATTTTTTATTTTCTTTCTTTTCTTTTCAATTAAGCAGGGTCCGGACATGACTAGAGCTATAGACCGACTCTAGGTAGCTTTTGCAATTCTTTTTTTTTCCTTTTGCATTCTTATTTCGTATTATCTTAAAGTATATCCCAAAATAGTTCTATGGAAAGGTTAGTTAGGTAAGTTTCAAACTTAGTATATAGGTTTACTTTGATTTTTTTTCTTTTTGGGTTAATTTAAACGCAAAAAAACATACAGTCGGATTAAAGAAGCGGAGCGGACGATTCGGCTATATGTTGTGTTTTTGTATGTATATATGCATACAAGTAGCTATCTTCCCGAATTGCGAACTGAATGTTATATATAATTCAGGGGTGGTCCCATACAAATCTAGGAAGTTCAACCCCTAGGGCAGTAAATTTAAATGCAATAATTGAGACGAATTTTATTTGATTTTATTTTTAGTAGCAGTACCTCTTTGCCCCGGAAAGCACATAAAGCCGTGGGTCCTGCGCATGATCTCTCTCCAGTCGTGTTGGTACACCGTCCCATCGGACTATGAGAGTGAGGGAGTAGAGTGCGCCTGTGCTTGCGTATACACTCGGGCACTATAATCCTGTGCACGGCTAGTCTTCGTGGAGGCTGCCGCCGATTGAAATTCGGACTGGAGAACATTATTTATTTATTTATTTAAAAACTTACATGTACCTAACACCTTAAGCTAAAGGGGTACATAGGGCGGACTTAATGCCATGTGGCATTCTCTGCCAGTCAATCCTGGGTGCCAAGGACAATTGTTGGCAGGTGCGACCATTATACGTAAATAATTACATCAAAATATATACATACATTAAAATATATATATATATATATATATATATATACATTAAAACATACACACATATAGTATAAATATACATACAATAATACGTACATACATATATACATATATAATATATATATACATGCTTATAAACTTCGTAAATAAATATCCAAATGAATGATATGTATAATATGATGTTTGAATAATATATAATGAAATAAATATTTGAAGTAAAAGAGAAGAAAAGAAAGACAAAAATTAAGGAAAATAATGTAAATTAGTAGTTTCCTTCAGGTAATGTTCTCGGAGAAGAACTTTGAAAACTTTTTTATTATTCTTATTATTCTACTTGAATAAAACTATTTTTACTGATTTTATCTATGTATAGCTTGTCTGAAAGGGTTTTAGGGCAAGACAATGTCCGCCGCACTGCCTCCATACGTTTTGACGAACTTCAAGTCTTAAAATTATATTTTTTTATAAATTTTCAAACATGCGGGTTTTTTCAAGATCTTTTCCTTAAACGCCATGCTCGTGGTAATTTACCACAAAAATTTGCAATAATTTAGTTTCCTTTTTTTATTAAATGAAGAGAGATCTGTGCCCAGCTGTGGGAAGTAAAGAGGCTGTAACTTTTACAGGTTGTTAAAGAAGAAAAAACAATTGCAGAGAACGTGGAATAAATACTACTGAAAACAGAAGCTAAGAACTTTAGCAGTATACAAATATATACAAAACGTACTTGATATTTTAAATAAAAGGAAATACGCCGTAGGTATATTATTAGATATGTCCAAATCCTATGATAAAGTTCAATACCCAATACTGTTACAGAAGCTATATGACATTGGTATACGAGATACGGCATACAAATGGTTTAAATCTTACCTAGAAAACCGTAAACAATACGTAGAGATAGTGCATTATAATCATGACACTGGCGAAATATACAACGTTAGATCTGAAGCAATACACACTACTTGCTCCATCCCCCAGGGCAGCGTTTTGGGATGTTTGCTATTTATTATTTATATAAACGAACTACCTAGGGTATTGACTGAAACCTCTATTATATTTGCTGATGACATTTCCATTCTTATTCCGCATAAAAAAGACCAGAATTTAAATAATACATTGAATCGAGTATTGAACCAAGTTACAAATTGGCTGACACATCACAACCTAGAGATTAATTTTAATAAAACCAAAATTATGCAATTCCGACCAGTTCAAAAACCATCACTAAATATCGCTTTTACTTATAATAATATACCTATAGGGACTTTTGACAACTTCAACTTGTTAGGCCTGGAAATCGACTGCCATATAAACTGGAAAGCTCATATAAATAAAGTAAAAAATAGGCTATCAAAATTCACTTACGTATTACGAGAAATAAAGAAAAGCACAGATGTCCCCAGCGCTCTGTCAGCATATTACGCATACACATCTTCGTGGCTGTCATACGGTGTCATATTGTGGGGAAATAGTAAAGATGCACAGCAATTATTTATAATTCAAAAAAAAATTATAAGAATCTTGGCAAACATAAAAACTCCAGAAAGTTGTAAGCCACACTTCAAAAAGTTTAAAATTTTGACTTTGACGGCTATTTATATTTGGGAAACGTGCAAATTTGTAAAAAACCACCCAGAACTATTTACCAAATTAAGCGAAACAAATTACAAATACTCAATTAGACCAAATAAGAATAGGCTACTATTGCCGAAATCTACTCTTGCTTTGCATAGCTCTAGTCCCTACTGTATGACAGTTAAAATTTTTAATAACCTTCCAAATGACATAAAAAATTTAACGAATAATACACTATTTTTATCCAAATTAAAGTTATATTTAATTGAAAAATGTTTCTATAATTTAAATGAATATTTTGATACAAATATTATTTAATTTATGTCGATAACTTCGGCCTGTGCCTATCTAATTTAATTTAATTTTGTTATTCAATTGTTATTTTTTTACTTAATTTTATTTTTACTTATAATAATAATAATTATTTTTACTTGACATTGTGATTATGAATTAAATTAAATCTACAGAATTTTAAAATAATATAATCTAATAATGTAATGTATTAATAAAATCTAATATTGTACTTTAAAAATAATAATTTAATATTTTTATAATTGCTACGCCCAAACTGGGTTCAAATGCGGACTTTTTTTTAAACATAACATCTATTGTAACCATTTGATTGCAATAAAGACTATGACTATGACTATGACTATGACAGTGCCAATACATAAATAGAACTCAGGTTGCTCACCCAAGTACGAAATTATTGCAAAAAAAAATTGTTTCTAAATTAGCCGCGACACTCAATGACAAGTCAAATTCAAATTGGTGTGTGCGTGCAAACATGCGTGTAAAACTTTTATCCTTATAGAATTATACATCTACAAATTATCTATCTTCGATTAAGTATTAAAACGCAGATGCATTTCCACCCTGAAAACCAGGATGGAATGTCTTGTTTCCAGTTTCCTGTTCTCTACACTCACCATAAGAAACACAGCAATATTAAACCACTATTACCCGGGTACCCCGGGACCCATTTGTGCTACAACCATACTATAGCTGCAGCTTGTCTCTACCATGTAAGTTGTTTTAAATATTTGAGGAATAAATATGGACGACGGCTCCGTGGTGCAGTGGCTTAGCTGAGGGCCGCGGGTTCGGATCCCGCATTGAACAACTATTTGTATGGCCTACAAGTAACTGTTCCCCGTCTGGATTTTGTCCTTGTGAAATTTATGTGTGTGAACTGCCACCACGATAAAGAAGGAGAAAGAATAAAAATCCTAGTGTGAAGGTTACTTTTTCTCAAAGATTTGGAATTAAAGAATAATCTTGTGATATTGATTAGCAGCGTGTAGTATTAAAAAGATTAAGAATTAAGAGGCGACAGAGAGACACAAATGGAGGATGGGCCGCACCATCTACCTAATAACAACTTAAAATAATTAAAACTCCAGTTAGCAACCCACTCGCCAAGCGTGGCAGCTATGGCGAAATCTCTTCTCTGAAACAATGTTTGGGGGAAGCCTATGTTCAGCAGTGGACTTTCATATGTCGTAACGGTAATCAGTTGTAAAATATGTAGGTTTCCAATCCAGAATTGTCTCACCAGTGGGCACAGGCCTCCACACATTTCTGAGAGACCCTTTATGGAACAGTTAGCTTGCTTAACTACTTCAGTTTATGTTGGGGAAGTTTTAAAAGCATATTTCCTAACAATGATTCTTTTACCACCAAGAATGCAACAGATCATCACGTAAAATTGAACATTGAAGAATAACAACACAACTTTTTATTTTGAGCTGTTGCTGCTGCTGCAGCGGCTCATTTCCTGTTTCAGTTTCACATCATGTTTCTTTTCACATAATATATCCTTTCAGCTGCGGAGACTCTAACCGTAATACTCCGTTGACTGCGGAGCTGTTTAATAAAATGGACGGTTGATTGGGCCCAATCCGTTTAAACGCAAATATCTTGATTTTGGTATATCGAATACTATAATATGTATACATTTCTGAATTCTCTATGAAATTTCCTATAAACGAGTACATATATTTAATAAAGTTTTAAAGTAATTAGTATAACTAAATATAATATAACCAGCATGTTAGTTCTAAGATAGCAGTTTGCTTCATACATATTAAAAAACGATTTTACACGTACTTAATAAGATAAAACACAAAATGAGATTACAAATAAGAAGGTTCCTTACCCAGCCATTGTTTTAACACAATTCACCACACAATAAATATAAATTAATACAAAATAATTACAAACAACTTCGTTGTTTGCGCGCGTCAATCATGGCTGACTCCTTGAACGGACGATTTAAATAAAATATACTACTAAAGTGTATAAAGCTGTGAGGTTTTTATGCTAGCCTTTTTTATCCTGTACACATTGACATATGGTAGAATGAGTTAGAAATAGCACATAATGCTTTGTTTCTTCATTAAATGAGAGGGTAAAAAATGTCTAACACTTGGACGCCCGCAGTCAACAGAGATATTTTCGTGTCCAAGTCTTGGACATCCGCAGTTGAGAGGATATAAAAACTAAGTAACTAAAAACTTAAATTTTCCTTTCACTTAAAAATGTTGTTAAATGTTGTTTAATGATGGGAGTTATAAATTTGTAATAAATACTCTTTCTAGTACATGGTTCCTCACACCTTTATGATGTTCCTCAACATCAGCTGGTCTAGGTACTATACGCAGAGCGCAAAAAAAACGAGTTTTCACCAGAACAAATGGTGAAATTACAAAATTTGTACAACTAACTTCAATATAAACAAAATGAGAACATCATCAATGTATTTGAAGTCAAATAAATATGCATCATTAATGATAACTCAAAAACTACTGATCAGATCTTCACAAATTTATATGGAACCACATAAGAAGCAACAGCTTTCACTTGGAGTCGGTTGGAAATAAAACAGTTTTGGTCATTGTAAACTTTCATAAAACTTATATAAGTGCTTATGAGTTTATTGAGCTTTATAAGAAGTTATGAAGTGGTATTAAGATAATATTATTGTTAGTACTGAAATTTTAAAAATATTTATAATTTACCTTTGACAATGTACAATAAGTTGTAATTATTATGAACAAAATTGTAACAGTAATTGTCATAATAGACATTTAAAAATAAGTTTCTCGGAAGTTTTATTTCTTAGATCTTGTTCTTATGAGCCGATGTAGATTTTGATATTCATAGGAGCATCAAACAAGCTTTCATTGAATTAAATGTTTTGACTTTGATTTTTATTAAACATAGTTTGGGACACTGTCTTAAAATATTATTATTTATAATCTTGTTTAATGAAGTGGCTTAAAAATAAGATGTATTATAAAGCTAGTTAAAACAACACACCTATAACTAGGCCTTAGGTAAATCAACAGAATCGGCACTTCACAAAGATTGAAGAGGCCTTCCAAAACAAAGCAATATGTAATAGAAGGAGGGAAGTGAAAGTCACGTTCATACCCAAACCAGGTAAGAACGACTATACAGACCCTAAATCCTATAGGCCTATTAGCCTCACATCCTTTCTCCTAAAGACGATGGAGAGGATGTGTGAACGGGAGTTGAGAGGGTCGGCGCTAATTAACTTACCGCTACACAAAAAACAACACGCCTATAGCTTAGGTAAATCAACAGAATCGGCACTTCACCAGGTAATAACAAAGATTGAAGAGGCCATCCAAAACAAAGCAATATGTCTAGGCTCCTTCATAGACATAGAAGGTACTTTTGACAGAACAAATTTCTCCAGCATAAAAGGTGCCCTAAGTAGACATAATGTTGAACCGGCGCTGATTGACTGGATAGTAAACATGCTCAGTACACGAACAATAAAGATTGCTGGTGAATCTCAGACAATTCAGATCATGAAAGGATGCCTGCAGGGTGGGGTTCTTTCACCTCTCCTGTGGAATATGGTCATTAATGAGCTCATCAGCAAATTAAACTCTAATCATTTCTACACAGTCGGTTATGCAGATGATCTGACAATACTGGTCTCTGGTAAGACAGCAAGCATTGTGTGCGACCTGACCCAAGCGGCTCTCCGTATTGTGGAGATGGTGCAGGGAATATGACCTAACCGTTAATCCAAATAAAACGGTTATAGTAATGTTCACACAAAAACGAATGCTGAATAACTATCATCTTCCAAGTCTTTTCAGCACAAAACTCCAACTTTCTTCCGAGGTAAAATACCTAGGTCTTACCTTGGATAGTAAACTTAACTGGAACAAACACATAGAAAACAAAATCAGCAAAGCTAGTTTAACTTTCTGGCAGTGCAGAAACATGATTGGCAAACGATGGGGTTTAACGCCAAAAATTATACTGTGGCTGTACAAAACTGTAATTCGGCCCATGATCACATACGGGTCTCTGGTATGGTGGACCAAAACCATTGAAGCCACCACTATACAAAAGCTACAGCATTACCAGAGATTAGCTTGTATGGCTGCCACGGGCTGCATAAGGACAACACCAACAGCAGCTTTGGAGGCTATGCTGGAGCTAACACCGCTTCATCCATATATACAACAAGAAGCAACTTTAGCTGCCATTAGACTCAAGACCCTAAATCTTTTAAGTAAGAGTAGAGTCCCCTGTACAGATATAATCGATAGAATTTACTCAAAAATTCCTATCTTACAAGCCAAGTATGATAGGATCCCAAAACAATTTGTATTTGATAAAAAGTACAGGATACAATTGAAGGAAACTGACCATCTGGAAGGATTGGGTCCAAGAGAGCTCAAAGTTTTCACGGATGGCTCTAAGACAAATGAAGGTGTGGGGTCTGGGGCTTTCTCTGAAGACCTTAATATCCACATATGCACACCGCTGGGTACCCACAACACAGTCTTCCATACTAGTAGATACTTCAATAGTTTACACGCTCAGCTTTGGAAAAATTTAGTAGACTGTAGACAAGCTAGGGAGGCCCTACCTGAAATAAACAGTCGTCTAACTAAGGTTTTAATGAGACTGAACAAGCCACAGATAAGGATAGTAACAAGTGCTATCACGGGACATGGCTCTTTTAACAAACATTGTTAAAAGAGCCATGTGTTACTGATAGCCCTCTGTGCAGGGCATGCATGGGAGAGGAAGAAACGGCAGCTCACATGTTACTGACAGGTCCAAAAGTCGCTTTATACAGGGCTAAACATCTCGGCACGCTGGAATCGCTCTCCGAAGTCGCAACATCAAGGGACTGTTAAGCTTCTTCGGGGAGATATCATGGCTCAAATAACCATATTATTCCTGCCCACACGCAAAAAACGCGCTTAGACGTGGAGTTGCGGAAAACTAAACTAACTAAACTAACTAAACTGAAGCTAGTTAAGTAAAGTAAACTACAACACAAGTTTGTACATGATAAAACGTCTAATATTTAATATAATCATTTTTTTATAAAATTTTACTTAGTTTACAAAAATGTTAATCCTATGTACTTATCTTTTAATATTATAACAGATTGACAAATAGTTTTTCAATGGGGATTTTATTTATTTAAAGTGATATAAACTTAATTATACTTAATATCGCATCACACAAATACAAAAAGATAGATTCAAATTGATTGTATTTAAAGTTTTATTTTTTTTTAAGTATTATGGGAGGTTAACTAAGTACCTAATCGTATGTAATATTGCTCTGGCCTTGATACATCGTTGTTTTAATTTCAAATAACCCAAGTTTACTGTTTCTGAAATACTACAAAGCCATAGGTCAAAAAGGTAGACTTGGAGACGTAATGAACCAGCACGGGCGTGTCATCGGGGAACACCGTACCGGTAGTTTCACCAGACCCAATTTAAGGAGGTTAATAGTATACTATAATATAAGCAATATTTACTTACGACAGCGCCATTGTTTAAATTAGTAGCCTTCACGTAACCATTTTTGCGACTATTTATTTTTCCATTCACTGTTTTTTCTTCATTTCCATTACATTCTTGTGTTTTCGTTAATTCTGTATCGCTCGACCTGACGCAACCTCTCATAACAACAGCCGCCATCGTTGTGTGACATAGATTACTGCAGATTACTGACTATGTACTGGTTGTTGTGTGATGTGTGCACAGAGTACATTATACGTAGACAGAGAAACCTATAGACTAATGATCGGCGTGGCCTCAAGTGGTAAAGGACGATAACGAATTATTAGATATTTTAAACACATTTAAATAAAATTTTTAATCGTTCTAAGAACTGAACTGAACAAGATTCACCAATCTTAAGCTCACAAAACACTTTTTTCTCACTTAAACCAACTTGTAAACTCCTTAAATCGCTACGCTATCAAAGTTGTTTAGCAAACTGTAGAGTTTGCTAAGCAAAAAAACCGGCACGGAGAAAGGGACAAACAATCACACCGCTCTATCTCATTTCTATGCAAGACGTATGCATAAATCTATCTTTTTCGTGTGCGAATGCCAAAGAAGGTGTCAATTTGTCTATAGGTTTCTCTGTCTACGACATTCTAACATTATATATAGGGTTGTGTGATTTTTGTGTTTTTACGACTTATCAATTACAACAGGCAAAAGTAGTAAACCATACGTACAGTCAAGTTTAATGTATAATTTATTTAATAAATTCTTCGCGATATGCTGATACGGGATTATTGCGAAAATTATGAGAGATTTTGAACCAGCCAACAGTTGAAGACGATAGTATTTCAAGCCATTCGAGGGTATAAAACTTTAAGATTTATATTGCCATCGAAGCACTTGTAACATCGTTTCCACTATTAATAGTTCACATATGCAAAAAAATTGCATCACTTTTACGTACTAAATCCACTGCAAACCATTATTAAATTTAATGAATATATAATACAAGAACAACAATTTGGACCAAATCTCAGAGTAATTACTAAATTATAGGGAAATAAGAACAAAATTGTTGTAGTTGAATTCTTTATGAATACGTCATTTTACGTGTTACAAAATAAGATAGTTACTTAAATTATTTTTACTTTCTTTCTTTTATAATGTTTTTTTTTTATTATTTCATTTCATAAACACCTCAATTAATGTGCTATTTGACTACGGTCCAGTTCCCAACTAAACGTTACTCGTCGAAGGGTGTCTCGTGTTGAGTCATGTGCCTCCCCACTAGCGAAATGAAAAACGTTGTCAATAAATTATTTTAATATATACCTAACTAAAATTAAGGATTTTGATTTATTCTTTTTGTATAATACTTATTTATATCAATGAACGTTAATAGAAGCTTCTTCTGACATCTTACAACAAAAACTTAGTCGAATAATCTTCGAAGAATTTCGCACTATCGTCGTAAGTTAAAATATTTCGCTGAATGATTTTCACAGGAAATATTTACTAACATGTAACCATGTAATATGTCAGCGCAACTTGCCTACCTCTTCTTCCAGCTCCAGTATCTTCTCGTCAGTCCTCAGAACCTCCACCGGAGATTCTTAGCACCCCCTGCCCCGCCGTTACCATGGTCACCACAGTAGCCAGGAATAACCGGGCCGCCGGGGACTGGGGGCCGTTTGTTTGCGTCATTATTTATGGGGGTATATTTGCCATAGTTGCCACGCTTGGCAAGCGGGTTGGCAACCGCAATTTTTTTATTATATTATTGTTGTTATTAGGAAGATGCTGCTGCCCATTTCCTGCCTGTCTCCCTCTGTTGCCTCCTACGAAACCCACGGGAAGAAATGGGGTAGTGGATATTCTCAACCACCACTACACGGCAATTATTGGATATGTTGCAAACCCGTCACATTCATTGCTATGCAGATGACAGCACTGGTGATGCTCATTACACCGGTCGAGTCAATATTTCTCGGGAAAACGTCTCCGAGTGCCGGAATAAACTTGTGTCTGAAGTCGAGTCTTTGCTGAACAGAGTCTCGGATTGGGGGCGACTAAATCTAGTCCAGTTTAACCCCCAGAAGACACAAGTTTGCGCGTTAACCGCTAAAAAGAACCCCTTTGTCGTATCCCCTCAGTTTCAAGGCACTCCCCTTGTTGCCTCAGCCAGTATTGCAATCTTCGGCGTCGACATATCGAGTGACGTGCAGTTTCGTGGTCACTTGGAAGGGAAGGCCAAATTGGCCTCTAAAAAGCTTGGCGTGCTCAGCAGAGCGGGACAGTGTTTCATGCCGGCACACCGCCTGGAACTTTACAAGGTGCAGGTTCGGCCGCACATGGAATACTGTTCCCATCTCTGGGCTGGGGCTCCCCAGTACTAGCTCCTTCCACTTGACCGCATCCAGCGCAGAGCAGCTCGAATCGTCGACGACCGAGTGCTTTCCGATCGGCTCGATTCACTGGCATTGCGAAGAGATGTTGCGTCTCTTTGCATTTTCTTTCGCATATACCATGGAGATTGCTCTGAGGAATTGTTCGGATTAATCCCAGCCGCCAAATTTCGTGAACACACTACGCGGCAAACATCCCGATACCATCCACACCATCTGGATGCTTGGCGGTCCACCACTGTACGTTTCAAAAGGAGTTTTCTTCTGCGTACAACCTTTCTGTGGAATAGTTTACCACCGGCGATTTTTCCGGACCGATACGACCTGGGGACCTTCAAGAAAAGAGCTTACTCCTTTCTAAAGGGCCGGCAACGCACCTGCAATTCCCCTGGTGTTGCGGTTGATCATGGGCGGCGGTGATCCCTTAACATGAGGTGAGCCGCATGCTCGTTTGCCCCCTCTTCTATAAAAAAAAAATTATCCGAGGTCCGAAGAGAGGGGGAGGACACGGTAATCCTTGAGTTCGGCAACTTGTTCTATCACTGGGTGGGCGACCATCTGTCCCAAGGAGGAGTCGGATTTATCGTCCACAAGTCTCTCGCCAACAACGTTGTAAAGATTGAGAGTGTGTCGACGAGGGTTGCGTATCTGATATTCAGAATCACCAAACGGTATTCGCTGAAGGTCATACAGGTTTACGTACCAACCTCGGCACATCCCGATGAGGAGGTGGAGGAAATGTATGAGGATATTCCCAGAGCCATGCATTCCTCCAAAACCCACTACACGGTTTTGATGTGAGACTTCAACTCAAAACTAGGCACAAGAGAAAGCGCAGGGAAATTTGGAGTAGGGCAACGGAACCGAAGGGGCCAGCAGCTGGCCGACTTTATGGAGAAAGAGGAACTCTTTATGATGAACTCTTTCTTCCAGAAGCGGCCCCACAGGAAGTGGACCTGGTCGAGCCCCGACGATTCGACAAAAAATGAGATTGACATCATTATGACGACCAGACACCAACTGTTCAGTGATGTCTCAGTGATCGCAAGGGTGAAAACTGGCAGCGATAACCGAATGGTTAGAGGCACACTGAACCTAAACGTTAAGTTGGAGAGGTCTCGTCTAATGAAGTCAACGCTCTGTCCCTCTCGTGCTCTAATCAAGAATCCCGAAACCTATCAGCTTGAGTTACAAAACCACTTTCAGTGCCTAGAGGATTGCAATGCAGTGGACGATATGAATGACAAGCTCGTGGAAACTGTCCATGCGGCCGGAGCTAAGTTCTGCAAGACCCGTCGCAGAAGAACACAAAAACTCTCCGATCACACTCTTAATCTCATGGCTGTTAGACGGGAGATGAGGCTGCAATCGTCAACAGATTTGACAGCATACAGGCAACTGAACAGACAGATCTCCAAATGCATGCGGCGAGACTTACGCAACTTTAATACTGCTCGTATTAAAGAAGCGATCGTGCGGAACCAGCGCTCCGAAGTCTTTGTCAGAGATCTATCTGCCAGAAAGAGCCAACTGTCAAAGCTGAAGACTGAGTGTGGCAACATCCTTTCCGGGACACCTGAGATTCTGAGTGAGATTGAGGGGTTCTATGGGCAGCTGTACACATCATCGTTGGAGCCACACGCAAGTGTGAGTAACGATCCAAGAGCAAGTCTTATCCGACACTATTCCGATGATATCCCGGACGTCAGTCTGAGCAAGATTATAATGGCTCTCCAGCATCTTAAAAACGGCAAGCCCCCGGGCGAGGATGGAATTACAACGGACCTTCTGAGAGCGGGTAGAAAACCGGTACTTGAAGTCCTTCAGAGGCTCTTTTATTCCATCCTCCATGGTGGTACTACTCTGGAGGTGTGGAGCAGAAGTGCGGTGATCTTGTTCTTCAAGAAAGGTGACAACGCCCTCTTGAAGAACTACAGACCGATATTCCTTCTGAGCCACGTCTACGTGCTGTTCTCGAGAGTCATTACGAATCGTCTCGCACGCAGACTCGACGACTTCCAGCCTCCCGAACAAGCCAGTTTCCGAAAAGGCTTTACTACCATAGACTACATACATACCCTTCGGCAAATTGTACAGAAGAGTACGATCTGCCACTTTGCCTGGAGTATGTAGACTATGAGTAAGCCTTTGATTCCGTCGAAATTTGGGCGGTGCTACAGTCTCTTCAGCGGTGCCAAGTTGACTGTCGGTATATTGAAGTGCTGAAGTGTTTGTACAGTAGGGCTACGATGGCTATCCGAGTACAGAACCAGCGTACGAAACCTATCCAAATGCAAAGAGGTGTAAGACAGGGTGACGTTATTTCCCCGAAACTCTATATATATATATATATATATATATATATATATATATATATATATATATATATATATATATATATATATATGTGTATGTGGACGCTCAAAGTCGCTCAGCGAGCTATGGAGAGGGCTATGCTCGGAGTTTCTCTGCGTAATGATTTCTTATATTTACGCGAACACTACACATGATTAAAACTACTTTTACGGATTTTATCGCGTTTAGTTTTGCTTTTAATTACTTTTATTTTTGATTCCCGACGTTTCGGGCGCTTTCCAGCACCCATGGTCACGGGGGACTGAGATGACTGACGTCCCGATGTCATTGTTAAACCCGGAGTACCTTCAGCTTTTTTAATTATTGTTTATGGTCCGATCTATGCAAAATGAACTGACTATGTCCTGAGGTCTTGCAGTGGTATGCTTGGGTTTAGTTTTAATTTTATTGATTATAGGATCCCAAGCAGGTGGTAGTACCCAGCCTCCTTCTCTATTGAAATTAGGATGTTTTTTAATTTCAATAGCCTCACGTATCATCCTTGGTAGGAATCGGTGTTCTTTCGCGAGGATTTGTGGTCCATCAAATCTAATGTAATGGTTGGGGCCGTCTAGGATATGATCACAAACTGCAGACTTCCCGGAACGTTGATGCTTCACATCAGCTATATGTTCTTTTACGCGGGTCCAAATTGATCTTTTTGTTTGTCCTATATAAGAGAGACCACATTCACAATCAAGCTTGTACACTCCTGCATCTTGTAGAGGAATACGACACTTGACGGATGGTAGGAACTGACTAATCTTCTTCGGCGGCTTGTAGAATGTTCTAATAGAAGCTCGCTTCAAGATATAGCCAATCTTGTCTGTGACACCTCTGACATATGGTACTACAGCAGGCACACGCTCGACTGTGGCCGGCTTCACTCGGTCACTGTGACGTAGGCGCGGGACCCGAAGCTTGTTGTCGTGCAAACTTGCTTGACGTGCCGAAGCTCGGCGGCCAGGTGTTTGCTATCACAGATCCCTCGTGCTCTCTGTAACAAAGATTTGCCCACGGTAGCTAACTGTGAAGGATGGTGGTGAGATTCACCGTTTAAATATCGGTTTTTATGGGTCTTTTTCCTAAACACAGTCAGCCCTATTAATAAACACAGACTTGAGCAAGATTAACTTTACTCCTAGTTTAAAGCTTAAAATATCTAATTTCAGTATTAATAAACATAGAGTAAGGAGGGAGTAAACTAATCCGAATCTACTCTCGGAATAAAAGTTAATCCTTGGCGGTACCTAGTTTAACGACTGAGTAAGCGTAGACTAGTCGCGTATTTTGACATTTTGTAAAACTTTACGTTCACGCGCGTTGTTACCCGTATTCATAAGTTGTAAGCACTAGTAACAAAAACAGCATAGTGGATTAAAATGCCAAGAAGTGATGTGGAGCAGAACAAAGTGATTGCAGGTTTTTATTCATTATGTGGATTTAGACAAGTGATTGGGGCTATTGATTGCCCGATTGAATCCCGAAAGACGCTGGAAACATCGAACAATACTAGATGAACAGGAAAGGATACAGTTTAATACACCTAGCTAGCCCATCTCTGCCGTATAGGTACTTAGTTATTTTCTCAGATTCAACACAATCACCTCAATCCATTACTTCATATTAAAGAAGTTATGAGTGCTTTGTTCCAGGTTGTGTCAAATGCAAATTTAGAATTCATGGATACAGTGGCACATTGGCAAGGCAGCACACATGACTCAAGAATGTTTAATTATCGTCGCATTAAAACAAATGTTTGAGCAGTCAGTTATTGCTTATACTTCTTATTTATACACTCCTATCCTGCGTCCTAATGAACAAAAGGAAGAATGTACAACCGGTCGCACATCTGGTGGCCCCGTTACACTGTAGAACAATGCTTTGGAGGGAAGCAAAGGTTTCGGTGCTTACTGCGAGGACTAAATACTAAATAAGAGCATACAAACAATATATATGCAAAAGCAAGATCTGCTTGAGGATGTAGTATAAGGAGATGATGAAAATATATCAGTCACACAATTAGTAAATAACTCCGTTAGAGGAAATTCTGTTCGGGCAGCATTTATTAACGTTTTTTTTTAAGATAAATATACAATAATTACATGTACAAAAGATTTTATTTATCCCCAAAAACAAAACAAAAATGGTTATTTAATTAATTTTGCCCTTCACGCTCTTTTCTTAATTCTAAAATTTCGTTCGCAAGGAACAACCCGTAACATTTATCTCTTGTCAAACTCAAAATATTGCCTGTCACTGTCATTAATGTCATCATCAAGCATTGAATTCATTCACTAATCATTCACTGACTCACTCTTTTTACTTTTAAAATAAGTGGTTTGCCATAGCGCAAGCCTTAATCCCGGTGTAAGGAATGTATAGTTAGTCCGAGGTTACTCCATGCTTATTAATAACATTGTAATAACGAAGTAAATAGTCAGTTACTCTGAGATTAGCTAGTCCAAGTGCTACTTCGAATTAAGCTTGGAATAAGCAATTTTTATTAATAAGGCAGAGTGTGACCAATGGTGTTATTAGGATTTCGGATGACTAACACATCTAGGATAGGTAAGGAATTATTTGCCTCTAACTCCATAGTAAACTGAATTTTAGAGTTTATGGAATTAAGATGTTCTAAAAATGCAGTACAATGAGCCGTGGTAGCTCAGATGGTTAGCGCTCGCTGTAAATATAACAGAACGCGAGAAACCCGGGTTCGATCCCCGCCGGCACCAATGAAATTGTTAATTGCAATTTTAAGTGCTGATATACCACGTGCTCGGCGGTGAAGGAAAACATCGTGAGGAAACCTGCATGTCTGAAGAATAAGAAAAAAATATTTATAAGACATGTGAAGTTCGCCAACACACATTGGGGCAGCGCGGCGGACACTTCCTTGCCCTAAAACCCTCTCAGCAATGAGGGGAGGCCAGTGCCCAGCAGTGGGACGTATATAGGCTGTAACTTTACTTTACTTTTACTACTTTAAAAATGCAGTTACTTTGTTTGATGGTAAAATTGTGAAAGTATCGTCTACGTACCGCTTGTAGATCCTTGGTGCAGTAAGGAGGGCTTTCTCCTCAAAGTCTTCCATCCCATTGTCGCCGATATATTCATGGAAGACTTTGAGGAGAAAGCCCTGCCTACTGCACCTGTTACACCACGGATCTTCGTGCACACACAAGCTTCACGTTTCCGTCACAAGCTTCGTGCTTCGTGGCATACCTTGGGGGAGGCCTATGTTCAGCAGTGGACTTGTGAAGGGCTGTAATGATGATGATGATGATGAACCATGTACCCCCTTGAAAAATTTTATTCATTTATTCATTTTTGTGTTGGGGCTATTCTGCAGCTATATTATGGTTGTAGCACGAACGGGTCGGCTTGAACGGGGTAGGACCTCACTCTCACAGAATATCATCGTAAAATAACAACTTAATGCTGCTGTTTTTCATATGGTTAGTGGAGAGTACCGGAGACCCTTTTTACTGGAAACTAGGCATTCCATTTTAATTCTCAGGGGCGAAAGCACAAACTGCGTCCAAAAAACTAGGTATTTTAAACAAGGTAAAGCAATACCTCACGCCTGGACAGCTTCTAACTTTATATAAAGCTCAAGTCAGAACATTCATGGAGTATTGTAGTCACCTTTGGGATGGATCAGCAAAATATCAAGTTGCCGTACTAGACTCGATGCAACGCAGGGCCAAGAAACTTACCGGTGACAAAAAGCTGGTGGAAACTAAGCTTTACAGTTTAGCTCACCACCGCGATGTTGCTCGTTTGTTATTGTTAGTCTTCTACAGATTGTACTTCGGAGAGTGTACCCATGAGCTTCATGTGCTCATACTGCCATCTCCATTCTCCTATCGGAGTACCAGACGTACTGCAGGTTACCATCCACTCTTGGTTGATATTCCGAATATTCGCACTAAGTGCTAAAAGTCATCTTACATAATGCGCACAACCAAGGAGTGGAATGACTCAGGCAGCCGGTAGGCGTCTGTTTTTCCGAGTGCATATTATAACCTTAACCTTTTCAAGGTACGTGCTAGCAGGCTTCTACTGGGCGAACTCGCTCTATCTTAGACTTTATCAGCCAGATGGCGGTCAAGAGTGAGCCCATTTTAATACAATAAAATACATCTGCATTTTATTTCTTAATCGAGGATAAATGTGGATATCTATGAGACACAGTGGTTACGCGGAAACAATTCGTGTATTTTAATTTTATTCAAGGGTATATTGTGCCAAGTGTCCTTCCTTTGACCTATTGTCCCTTCCGTAAACACACTGAGAGGGGAAAGAGGAGAGGCTAGAAGGTGGCGTGATTCTTTCGACCAATGAAAAATAAACAATAGATATCGGAAGAGCGAGTGCATTGTCAAGGAACCGCGTGCCTCATCCGCCATCTTGTTGAGGCAGAAGAAGCTTCCCGCATATACAGTCCATCAAGTATAACATCTCGCGTAATAGGGTCAAGGCTCGACCGGGGAATCGAACTCGGGAACCCTAAGGCTCGCCGCCCAACCACACAGCATTCCCTTAGTCGTGCTCGTTTGTTACGCTTATGTTATTAAAAAATGTGTTTATCTAATTGACAAATGGTTTTCTTCACGGAACGTACAGAGGCGATGTCCTCTCTGTAGCAATGTTGCTACGATTCTCGCTCTACTACTAGTATTACTAGTATTACCCGTTTTCCTCCATGCTATCCGAAAATATTATTAATTCATTCCGTCATTCATTTCTAAATTATAGCCTATCAAATGCCCACTGCTGAATACAGGTCTTTTCCAGATTACTTCATAAGGAGAATATTTGTTATATATATATATATATATATATATATATATATATATATATATACGGATTCTCTTACGCCGCCGCTCCTCGGCATTATCAAGACTACACGAATATATGCATTGTAATATAATCTTCATCACTTGATTTTGAAAAAAATCACGTGATTGCTGGAATAAGTCTAGTTCTATTTTCTTTACATTTTTAGACCATAGATTTAGTATAAACTATACTATACTATATTTATGTTTAGACATATAATAGTGTAGCAAGAAATAAATAATTAAACAAAAACGAGTATTGACGTCGATTGTTGCGAACATTGAGAACTAAATCACTATAAAGGCATAATGTCTTGTGAAATAACGTCATACATTATACTACAAAAGTAGGAATGCAATTTTTCTAATAAATTAGAAAGTACACGTGTGCTTAGTCCCATGTCATAGTATAGAGACCAAATGAACATTTGTCATTCAATCTCTACGCATAAACGCAACATCACCATTATTGGACATCACGCAACATCTTTCAATGGTGTGGTATATGTAATGCGTAGGTATATGGATGTGGATGAGGCGAGAGAAGTATGTCAGGATGGTGCCAAATGGAAGTCTATAGTCTCTGCCTACCCCTCTGGATGACAGGAGTGAGTGTTTATGTTCTATGTATGTTATGTTCATCTTTCAATGGGTCTCCAACACTGACCTCTATTCATACACAAATTAAATTTGAAAAAGCGAGACAAGTTCGTGGACTCATTTTATGACATTGTTAGAAAAGAATGTTTAATATGGTATTACACGCATTTTCAAAAATTGTTTTGAATTAGTCCTAGAGTGATAATGAACCACTACAATTTTTATATAATTTTTTTTAAAACCGAATAGTGCCATAAAAATTACTTTTAATCTATCGTGTTAAATTTTCGCGTGAAATCACTAGCCGCCATGTTCACTCGTGACGTCACTGTCCTCTCCTCGGGCCGAATTTTTTTTATAGAAGAGGGGGCAAACGAGCATGCGGCTCACCTGATTTTAAGTGATTACCGCAGTCCATGATCAACCGCAACACCAGGAGAATTGCAGGTGCGTTGCCGGCCCTTTAGAAAGGAGTAAGCTCTTTTCTTGAAGGTCCCCAGGTCGTATCGGTCCGGAAAAATCGCCGGTGGTAAACTATTCCACAGAGAGGTTGTACGCGGAAGAAAACTCCTTTTGAAACGTACAGTGGTGGACTGCCAAGCATCCAGATGGTGTGGATGGTATCGGGACGTTTGCCGCGTAGTGAGTTCACGAAATTTGGCGGCTGGGATTAATCCGAACAATTCCTCAAAGCACTCTCCATGGTATATCCGAAAGAAAATGCAAAGGGATGCAACATCTCTTCGCAATGCCAGTGAATCGAGCCATCGGAAAGCACTCGGTCGTCGACGATTCGAGCCGCTCTGCGCTGGATGCGGTCAAGTGGAAGGAGCTAGTACTGGGAAGCCCCAGCCCAGAGATGGGAACAGTATTCCATGTGCGGCCAAACCTGCGCCTTGTAAAGTTGCAGGCGGTGTGCCGGCATGAAACACTGTCCCGCTCTGCTGAGCACGCCAAGCTTTTTAGAGGCCAATTTGGCCTTCCCTTCCAAGTGACCACGAAACTGCACGTCACTCGATATGTCGACGCCGAGGATTCCGATACTGGCTAAGGCAACAAGGGGAGTGCCTTGAAACTGAGGGGTTACGACAAAGGGGTTCTTTTTAGCGGTTAACGCTCAAACTTGTGTCTTCTGGGGGTTAAACTGGACTAGATTTAGTCGCCCCCAATCCGAGACTCTGTTCAGCAAATACTCGACTTCAGACACAAGTTTGCTCCGGCACTCGGAGACGTTTTCCCGAGAAATATTGGCTCGACCGATGTAAAGAGCATCATCAGTGCTGTCATCTGCATAGCAATGAATGTTACGGGTTTGCAACATATCATTGATATGCAGAAGAAACAGCGTTGGCGATAGCACGCAGCCCTGTGGAACACCAGCATTAATAGGCTTGCAATCGGAGCTTGCACCATCAACAACGACCTTGATGCTCCGATCTGCAAGAAAGCTGGTGATCCAATCGCACAATTTCTCGGGAAGCCCATAGGAAGGGAGCTTCGAAAGAAGCGCTTTGTGCCAAACCCGATCGAAGGCCTTCGCAATGTCCAAACTAACGGCCAATGCCTCCCCCTTGGACTCTACTGCCTCCGCCCATCTGTGAGTTAGGTAGACTAGAAGATCACCAGCTGACCGACCACGGCGAAAACCGTATTGGCGGTCACTAATCAGCTGGTGATCCTCAAGGTACCTTATGAGCTGGCAGTTGACAATGGACTCCATTGTTTTGGAGAACAAGGACGTGATGGCGATAGGCCGGTAGTTGGACGGGTCTGAGCGGTCGCCTTTTTTGGGGATCGGGTGGACGAAATCCATGATTTTGGGACTACGCCTAGGGAGTAGGAGTACCGAAAAAGACGCGTTGAAACCGGTGCCGGTTTGCAAAGGGATCAGATACTTTTTATGTTTAATAATGAGTTATCGTCTATATCGTTGATGTGTTGTACCTGAATGCAAAAATACGAGCATAAGGACGCCGGGAAAGTTATGAATTCAAGTGCCAACTGATCTAAGTATAAGAAACACTTGGTTAAAACTGGCAAGAAGATACCCGAATACATTTCTACAAAAATTAGACTATTCTTCTGTGAAGATCATTTTGATGTAAGTATGACTTATATTTAACTATCGTTTATACAAAACAAAACATCATGAGATGAAGGGTATCGCAAGTTAAATTTTGTAATAAATTACGTTAACTTAAATTATTATAACTAATTATATACAGAAATAAAAATAATAACATATACTTGGAAATAAAAGGAGTAATGCCTCCACCAAAACAAAACATAGTGTATGAAGCGACTGATTATAGTAAATTAAATAAAATTATAGAATTATCAAAATTTCAAAATATTTCCTGTAATGTTAATATTCTAGAGGAACATATTATAAAAATAACTGCCGAAATTAAAACAAAAAAATTTAAAATATTGAACCAACCTCAAAAAGAATGGATTAATAGCAACATAATAGCTCAGATTAATGAAAAGAAATATATTTATTATTATTATTAATCATGGAATAAATTTAAACAAAATTCTAAAAATAATAACCTAGAGCTAGATTTTAAATTTAGGAGAGACACGCTGGCACAAACGATTAAGAATACAAAACAGAAGTATTTCTACGGAGAATTCATGAAATGTACAAAAAACCCCAAGAAAATGTGGAAATTAACTAATAATCTAGCAAATAACAAAATTTTAAGTAATTGTGTTCCGAAAAACCTTACCTTGTGTGACCCCATAGAGGTATGTGAAACCTTTAATCGTTTCTTCGCTAACATAGATATACAACTAGCAAATGAAATACCAGACAAGTTTCACAACAATGATACATACACGTTACCTAATCTACACCAAACAACTACTCATCATGAGCTATCCCGATTTTCCCCATGCACAGCTAATGAAGTATCTAAAATCATAGATGACTTGGATTCAAATACGAGCACAGGTATTGATGGTATAAGTACTAAAGTCGTAAAGTGTATAAAAAATTATATAATTCATAATCTGACTGATTGCCTTATTTAAATGAAGGAGTCTTCCCAGAAAGCTTAAAAATCGCTAAAGTCACACCAGTGCACAAGTCCGGTACAAAAACAAATCCCGGAAACTATCGACCAGTTTCAGTTCTGCCAGTAGACTCCAAAATTCTTGAAAAAATTATTTACATGAGATTGGACGACTACCTACCTTACTAAAATTAACTTTTTGTATAACCAACAATATGGCTTTCGAACCAAATCTAACACCCTTGGCGCAACTATAGATTTATTAACCACTATTAAAACCAAAATTGATCAAAAACAGTTTGCTTTAGGTGTTTTTGTTGATTTAAAAAAGGCTTTCGACACGGTCAGCCATTCCATACTACTAAAAAAATTTGAACGTATGGGCATTACTGGAAACGTATACAAAATGCTAAAGTCTTATTTGGATGATCGGTATCAGATTGTTAAAATTGGAGACTACCAGAGTAGTCGCAAGCCTCTAATATGTGGCGTACCACAAGGCTCAATTCTTGGCCCATTGCTGTTTCTGATCTACGTAAACAACATTCATCAAGCGGGACTACAGGGTCGCCTTGCTCTCTACGCAGATGATACAAGCTTATTTTATTTCGGGAGCAATGTCAAAGAAATAACGATGCGCGCATAAGAGGATCTAAGCATACTTCACTGTTGGCTCCAATACAATCTATTAACAATTAATACTTCTAAAACTTCATACATAATATTTTGTTCCAAGAATAGAAAAATACCTGATCGACCTAAACTTAGCATTAACGGTGAGATATTACAACAAGTTAACCAAGAAAAATACCTAGGCTTAACACTGGACAAAAACATTACATAGAAAGCTCACTTGCAATATATTCACAACAAACTCTCCTCACTTGTGGGCGCACTGCATAAAATATATACCGAAACATGCTTGACTTTTAATATACAATACGTTGGTAAAGCCTCACTTACTGTATCAAATCGAAATATGGGGTACTGCAGCTAAAAGTAATTTAAAACCAATACAAATATTACAAAATAAAATAATTAAAATCTTACACAACTATGACTTCTCAACACCATCGAAAACGATTTACAAAAACACAAAAATTTTAAATATTAAACAACTTTTTACGCATAATACATGTCTACTTATCTACGAGATAACTCACAAGCTTATTCACTCACAAATAACATTCACAACAAAAAGTCAAATAAACAAATATATAACCCGCAGAGCCAGCAATTTTGTGTTACCTGTCGTAAGAACAAACCATGGAAAAAATAACATAACATTTGGGGGAGCACAGTTATACGATCAACTTCCAAAACATGTGAAAGAAGCGACTTCAATCAATTTGTTAAAAAAAAGATTATTTGAATATATTCATAATGATGAAACTACGCATTAAAATTATACTTGGACCACCACCTCATAGTTGATAGGAACACAATGAACTCGCTTCTTGGTTAATGATCGATCGATTAGCTGTTAAACTAACAGCTATCAACGTTCAGTTTATCTATAATTAATATCATTAGCAATAATTCGGCTTAAAGAACTTTATTTCTCATTAAGACAATAAGTCACTTACATGAGAACAATAACATGTATATTATAATTC
This sequence comes from Parnassius smintheus behrii, assembly GCA_036936625.1. NCBI lineage: Eukaryota > Metazoa > Arthropoda > Insecta > Lepidoptera > Papilionidae > Parnassius > Parnassius smintheus. The sequence continues at coordinate 55,403,880 of JAUPFT010000008.1, read as the reverse complement.
TAGTGCGTGTGGGTAGTAAAAAATTACATGTTTATTTTGTTAAACACTGAGCTTGTATTGTGTTTTTGTATAAAAAAAGTTGATAATACGTACTTAGATTGATGTTTTAACATTCCTCAATTCAGCAGAATAAAAATTGGGATTGTATGCAAAAAAAATTGCCACCATCGATTTTTTAATCTTTGGTAGATTAGTTCTTTGTGCTTTTACGAATTTGTCTTTGATGCTTTTTTTAATAAAATTCGGAATAAGACTCAATAATCGTAATGATAACTCATTCAGGCATTACTACTACGTATAGAGAAGACAACGCCTTGCATGATTTTGCTCCACGCTTTGCGGTCCATTCTACCGCAACTGTTTAGTGAGTGTTCAACGCCAGTACAGACGAGTCGTGTTCGCTTCGCATAAATAACAACTTCAAAATGCCTGGTTGTGTTCTTAAAGACTGCATTAAACACTCCAAAACATCGAAAAAAAGTGATAGTTTAACATTTCATCGGTAAGTAGACATTAAAACGTTGAAAACTCTTTGATTTAAAGTTTTTCGCGTTGTTACAATGCTCACGAGAATCGGATAAAATGTAAAATCTATGGGAGCGGCTTGTTGTACACTACGTTGAACGATACGCGTAAGCGTCATGAAATTCCTGGCGCATATGACGTTTTGGTTGCAAGAAAACTAATCCCTAATGCAATTTAATAGTTTGGTTAGACGACGTAACTATTATTTTAGCGCTGCAACGAACTTTAGTTCTAACTCTTACTAAAATGAAGCACACTTTTGGTTCAGGGTGTCTGTTCGATACGCTAGTAATATAGTTCGATGTGATAACTTGAAAATTTTCGAAATAACACAGCACATCAGCTAGTTCTCTTAATAAGTAACACAGAACACCTCCTCTTCCCCCCGGACCGCCGTAAGGTGTGGACGTTACTATTATTCTATGTCAGTTGATTTTCCAAATTAAAATATAATTTTAGTAATTTAAATCAGAACGCAAAAATAGGAGTGCATAAGTGAACAGGAGTTATCAAAATCCCTCGCTAAACATCTTTGCTGTGACGTCATATTTAGAAGGTAACTAAACCACGCCCCTTTTTGCTCTGCTTGCATACTACTTCTGCGTCGGCTCCGCCCACGGTGTCGCTGATTCGCTGCGCTAATCCACGCCTCGTTGCTTGCACATATTACCCGTTGGCTAACCTGTGACTAGATCCCGCCCCTGTCGCTTGCGCACTCTACTCACTTTCTGCTCGCCTGGTACTTTGCTTTGCTTTGGCGCACGTGTGGATGATGGATTCAACACTAAATAGAGCAATGTCGGACCCAGAGATGTCAATATGCCTGACAGATGAAAATGAATCGCCCTTGAACGCTGTGTCTGATCGCCTGCGCAGACATGTCCAGGCATCACCTCAACAATATGAAGACTTTAAGATGGAGATGAGACAACTTGTAACTACTTTAGTAAGTTCGAATAAGGAAGAGATGAAGCAACTCAACTTAACTATGAAAGAAATTCAAGACATAAACAAAAATATTGAGGCTTCCCTTACATTTGTAGCTTCGCAAAACGAGGAGCTGAAACAAAAAATAAACATCCTTGAGGAACGAACAAGACAAGATAGGGAATATATAATATTCCTAGAGAATAAACTGGAAGATCTACAGCTTGCGTCACGTAAGTCTAATTTTGAAATAAAGGGTGTGCCCAGAAAGGAAAATGAAACAAAACAAGACCTATTGGAAATGGTTGTCACGCTTTCTGAGACCATTGACTGTAAAATTAAAAAGTCTGACATCAAAGACATTTACAGAGTAAGGAGTAAAAAGCCTAATCAAAAGAGTGGGGATGCCATTGTAATAGAAACCGGCTCTGTTTTGCTTAAGACTGATATCCTGAAAATGGCTAAATCCTTTAATATAAGAAACAAAACCAAACTATGTGCAAAGCACCTAGGTCTAAAGTCGCACGCTGAGACACCAATCTTCCTTTCGGAGAATTTAACTCAAAAGGCTTCCCGTCTCTACTACCTGGCTCGTGATCTCGCTAAATCTAAAGGGTACAAATTTGTGTGGACATCCTATGGCAGGATTTATGTGCGTAAAACCGAGCAGTCCCCTATCGTGCAGATCAAATCGGAACAACAGGTACACATGTTACTTTTAGAGCAAGTCTGACTATTTGTATATTTAATATTGATCATGCTTCCCTTGGCTATTGCTATGGGTTACTGCATCAAAAAATTTTCTATCTTAACTCTGTTGTTATGAGGGTTTTGTTTATGTCTCACATAACTATGTTTGCCCTGCAACTTGTAAATACTGAAACTCTAGGCAACTTTCAACAAATGTATCCATCACTTTCACACACACACCTACACTTCCTCATACATGTTGTACACTTACACTTACAAAAATATACACACAGCACATTCATATACTCACCGTTACATAAACTGTTACTTATTCGTTTCTCACACACTCAGGAACTTAAACTGTTAATGGTCCAGCTTCACTCAAATATATTTT